>CM074725.1:239569706-239748722 GCA_037306005.1 Rhinophrynus dorsalis
AGTGATATCGCTTCCCTAGCACTTCTCCAGTGAGACGACTTCTCCAGTTCCTGTGTTATTCTATGGAGAAATCTTAGTGAATCGGCTCCATAGAATAACATAGGAATGGGAGAAGTGATATCGCTGGAGAAGTCGTGGCCGCTTTACAACAAACCTTGCATACCAAAGCGATATCCAAATCGTTTAGTAATTAACATCTCAGACACCCCCTTTCTCACTCCAGAGGGTTAACCCTTTACCGCCTGAGGACGTACATGTACGTCCCGAGCGGTTGTCCCAGGTGGACAGAGGATGTACTTGTACGTCCCAGAAGTCATTCAGTAAAATGGAAAAAAAAAAAAATGTTCGGCGGGCGTTAAGTGATGGCTGCGTGCGCGCATGGCCAGTCACTAAGGGTCCTTTTTATATTATTTATTATAAAGACCAAAGAGAGATTGTGCTGATTTATGTATTATATTGTAACGGGAACCAGGCATTGGCTGGCCGTCGTTGCCGGGTTTCCCTCTCTGGGAAGCTGCCACAAGGGGAGGTAGCCAGGCTATTCCGGAGCAGCAAGGATCCAGTGAGTGGGAGTCAAAGGAGACTCTGATCAGTCCTGGAATAACGCACACCAGACAGATTAACGGGGTTCCAACAACTTTATTTGGGAACACCGAGAGCAAATATAAGGATGGAATTTGTAATGTAAACAAAAATGCAGTGTAGTCTTGCCACACCGATCTCCAGCCAATGGGGATCAGAGAGACAAGGGATGACCAAGCTTTGGCCAATCAGAGGGCTGTCTACATTTTGAACTGGGGACAGACCCTGACTGCCTTGGCTTGGAAACTTTAATGTGGCTGGGCAGCCAGGGTAGTCACGGGGCAGCAAGTCATGTATGTATGTATGTATGTATGTATTTATGAAAACCTGGTGATCATAGTGCATATGAGAAAACTGCAAAATTATTTACATTTGAACATGCAGTGAACATAACTGTGTTTTAAGTTATGGACATGTGAGCGTACAGTAAACATAACGTGGCGTGGAACAGATAACAGACCATTGGTCCATTACATATATCTGTATATAGAAAACATAGTTTTAAGAAATCCATTACAGAATCTGTGCTGGCCCCACCCCTAGGCTGACAGTGGGTGGAGTAATTCACTGTGGGGGCAGAATCCAAGGGACATGCTTAAAGGAGCAGTAAAAAAATTTTTTTTTAATGGAAAAAATATATATTGTAGGGCATTTGCTCTTGAGTAAAATAAGGATTCTCTGACTTCTAAGAGATATAGATTTCCAGAGTTATTACAGTTTAAACCCAAGGGTTTTTTTTGTTTTTTCTTTTAAACCTTTACAGTGCCATCTAGTGGTCAAATTCCAATTAGTTATTTTGTTGCATTCTAATGGAGAGTAAAGTCATTGGCATATAGTTCTCCATAGAATGTGATAGAAACATGTCTGGGAACTTTCTTCTAGAGGGGGACTAACGTGGTGCTGGTGGGAGGATATAAATGATGTGATTCATGTCAGAAAGGGGTGCGACTTAATCACTGAGGGAAAGATTAATGGGCTGTGTAATAAAGTGGGCAGAACAGGGTGGGGAGGGAGGAGAAGTGGGAGGAACAGGATGGGAAGACGCAAAAGAGGGCAGATTTTCATAAGAAACCCTCCACCACCGGAGAATCGGCCTCTCTCCCTGTAGACCCGATAAGTTACTTTAAAAAAAAACAAAAACGGAGTCTTCAGGGCAAATTCGGAAAGTTCCCAGCTATGGCTAGAAACTGCCAAGTCACTTCCTGTCAGTTAGAACTATCAGGAAGTAAACACAGTAAATTCACTTCCTGGTTATTTCAACTGTTACATCATTTGAATAAAATAACTGAGAGTGGTAGGAGTGCCCTTGTTTTACAGGAAAAGCTCTATAACATATAAGTTTTCATTTTAAAAAAGTTTACGGCCTCCTTTAATCTTGAAATTCTAACAGCAGTGGGAATGTTTTGAATGGGGCCTGCTGTGCGAAGTCCTCATGCTTCAGGGATAGCATTCCCTGTTCATCTGTTTGCTGACACACACACACTCTCCGTATCTGGAGCAGGGAACGCTTTGTCTGGAGTCTGGTAACAAACAATAATGTCTGCCTCCATGGACCAGATATTCGGTTCTAATAAATGATTAATATTGGTGAACCAGTCCAGGCAGAACGGATTCATAGTGGCCATTAGGATTTTCTGCCCCGATAAACTTAAATGGGGGATTATTATGAGGAGTTGTCAGTGTTCCTTTAAAATGAGTGTATGACCATTTAACTCTTTAGTGCCAGTAGTATCCAATGCAACACAATTCTTTGGATACCTTGCTGGCATTCAACGCATTAAGGAACAGAGGAGTGTTCTTATATGTGACTGTGTTTAGAACCCTCTGTTATTATAACATCACATAACTGGCAGGACATGGGGCCTCTTGGGTGGATTGTCATGTAATCCCATTGTTTTGTAACTTTTCCAGGTGACAGAAGTAAAGACGCTGGTCCCTTGATCACCGAACAGCCATGTCTTATCCAAGTGCTCCGCCGCCGTACAATGATCGGGACCCATTACATGCTCCGGGAGGATACCCTCAGCCAGGTGGATACCCTCAGCCAGGTGGATACCCACCTTCAGGCGGGTACCCAGCCCCTGGTGCATTTGGGCAACCAGGAGGTTTCTACCCTCAGCCTGGGGGGTATCCGCCACCTGGTGGTTATCCTCAGCCGGGTGGATATCCAGAGCCTGGTCATAATGAGCCTCCAAAGCCAGTGATGCCCATGCTGCCAACCATCCCTCTGAATACCGGTAATTAATCAATTTAAATGAGAACTTTAGCTTTGGATTAAATATCTGTAATTTAACCCTTTGAATGCCAGCGAGGTATCCAGAGCATTGCATTGCATTGCATTGGAAATACCTCTGTTGCACTCCAGAGGGTTAACAGAAGGACCTATACCTAGCTAGGTATCCTCCATACAGCAGTCTGTTACATATATGATTTTACATTTGAATTCTGTTTGGTATAACTGTAGAGAAATATTTTACTATTTGGGTAACGCTTATAAGACCGTTTTGAATCATAAGCAGGGCTCTTTATAGTTTTTAGTTAGCTCCAGCCATGATTTTAAAGGGCAGGCCTCGCCGTGATTCTGTCCATCTCTGCCCAATGATAGTAAGGGACCATGTAAATAATCTTAAGGTAGTAAGATTGTCCCTATTCAGTTATAGACTAATGTGGAGCTAACATGCACAAAACAGTGAATAGATAGAACTGCTCTGTGGAGAACATCTGCCTAGGTAAGTTCTTCTACTAAAGAGCTAGTAATGTGTGGATATTAAAGGGATAGTAATGTTTCACAAAAACAGCAGCTCCGATTAATCTTCATATTTGGGCCATGGAGAGTGTTATTTCAATTCTGTCAGAGTTGTAGTTCAAGAGTAATTGAATGATAAAGTATCCCCCTCCCGCCCCTTTTACTGATGCAACACTTATCACCTCAGAACAGCAAGAATGTCTGAATGGATCGCAGAGAGGGACCATCTTCAGTGATCATAAGGGAAAACCTGAAAAACCTGTAAAGGGGGGGGGCAGGGTTTTCCTTTTAATCACAGTAAGAAGATTGTCCCTTGTTGTGAGCTGTCCGGTCAAGAGACCAGATTCCACATCTGAGGGGAGGCGGCTTTCACTAGGTAAAAGGGGGGGATACTTTATCATTCAATTACTCTTGACCTTCAACTCTGACAGTATTGAAATGACACTCTCTATGGCCCAAATACTATGAAGATTAATTGGAGCTGCTTTTATTATGAAACATTACTATCCCTTTAAATAAGCAACCTTGCCTTACTTATCCACACATTACTATCCCTTTAAGTTCTTATTCCAGTGGTAAAATTCCCATTTTGACCCCAGTGTGTATTACCCTCCTGTTATTCTGCAGTTCCTCGTGAGTGTCTCTTAGACCCTAGACTGACTCATCCTTGCATGACCGGCTTTAAATACAGAACATCTTAACCGATGTAAACCATTAACGAGCAATTAAGTCTCTGCTTGTTACATTGTCACATTGCAATGGGTGTAAATAACATATCAGCCCATGTTTAGTCATTTGCAGTCTCTGTTGCTGGGCCGTTACTATCATTCCTGTCATTTAACTCTTTGGATGCTAGACTGGTCCACAGTGATTTGCAAAAGCAATACGTTAGATTTCTCCAGCATGCAATGATTTAAAGGACCAACAAAACTTCCTAATAAAGACATTCCCACCATACACACTTTCCTTAATCTGAGCAAAAATATTCTAATGGTCACTGTGAATGCATTCTTTGGATTGGCTCTCCATTGTTAAAATTCAGCCTTTACTATCCCTTTAACAAAGTTTAATATTGTAGTTATTAAAAAAAAAAATACAATAAAATAAATTGATGTAACTGAAGTCTCTCAAACGTGTAGTTTGAGAGATATACTTTTCTAAAGTCCCCTCTGCCCCTTTCACTGATATCTGTTCTGTAGTGGACAGCTTGAGATCCTGGTCCCAGGACCGGACTACGGCTCTACAACAGAGCCGAAATTGCGTTATCCTATATAATAATTTGCTAATGTATGTTTGTCAGAAGCTGCCATGCTCCGTACAGACATCTGCGTGCGCTGCAGTCATGTGCAGTACAGACTGCCTGCGCCGCTGCTGATAACGGAGCGGGGTGCACCGAAGGTGCACAGAGAGGACTATGGTCCCGCTCTGTTATCAGCCGTGGTGCGGGCAGTCTGTACTGTTCATGACTGCACCAAGGCCGTTGCTGCCTGGCACTGTGGCCTGTGTATACGGGCTGTTCAACTAGTATAGAAATAAATACTTCATTGGAACGGTCTACAAAGTGTGCCTGATTTGCAAGCACGCTTTGTAGACCATTACAATAAAGTATTTCTTTTTAGATAGTGCTATTTCAGCTCTGCTGAAGAGCCACCGGCCTGTCCCGGGACTGGGATCTCATGCAGTCAGCTAGAGAGCTGACGTCTGAGAAAGGGGAGGGGGGACTTTAGAAAAGTATATCTCTCAAACTATACACGTTTGAGAGATTGGAGTTACATATGGGGTTGCCACCATTTCTTCAAAAAAAATACCAGCCAAGGCATTCCCTCCATAGACTTAACATTGGACAGAAGCCAATTTTTTACCGGCCTGCCGGTAAAATACTGTCTGGGTGGCAACCCTAGTTACATAAATTCATATTTAAAAAAAAAAAAATAACTACAATATTAAACTTTGTTAAAATCAGCCTTTACTGTCCCTTTAATGTGTAAGTTGTACTGGATCTCATTTCCATGGAAGTAGAGATGATTCGTTATTGGTAAACTCCTCCCACTGAAGGAAGGAATGCTTTATCTCTTAAGCGAGCAGAATATCAAGATAAACTGGATTACAGCAATCAAAACATACAATTCTATGTATAAAGACAGTTGTGAAACAAATAAATAAGTTGAATTCATGGTTCAAGAAAAGTGAAATTATTTAACCCACATGAATGCTGTATTTGCCTCCAAAGCATTGCTCCACAAACGGTTGGAAATGTCTCTAGCATTCAAGCGGTTAAAAAATGGCTGGAGAACCAGAAAATAAAATGACTGAAAAGGAAGAGACAATATAAGGGCAGAAAGTGACAGGGACTGGGAGACGGAAGGAAGAAAGAGAAAAGTGAAGGGGAATTGAGCATCCAGAAATTTAATGGATCTTGTTTATTTATGAAAATAAAACATACAGTGTATAACTTTTCTTGCTGAGTACACCATGGTTAACACACTGCTAGTAGTTGCTTAAATCAAAGGTTAGTATAGTCCGTACTGTCATAAACTGGTGGACCAGTTGCTATGACATTCTTTGTAAAACTGTAGCCAGTGGCTCACCTCTCCTGTAGAATGGAATCAAAAAATTGTCTCCGCACCAGGTGGCACTGTTGATAACACTTGTAACAGAAAAAAAAAACTGTTTTTAATTGAAATAACTATAGAATGAAAGCAGTACTTTTGTTTCCATAATAAAAGTTTACTGCTCCTTCGGACCAGTATATCTTTTAAAGGGATAGTAATACTTGAAATGTAAAAAAAAATATGTTGTAGGGTTTATCCCCCTCAGTAAAACAAGAGTACTTCCACTGCTGAAAAGGTGTTTCATTCAAAAGTTATTAATTTTCAAAGTTGAATTTTTTAGGTGCAATATCACAGTGGCCTGAAATTGTACAGTGGCGCTGTTGCTACACCATCCTATGGACCGCTCTGGTCCCGGGACCATAAATCTCCATAGGATGGTGTAGCAACAGCGCCACTGTACAATTTCAGGCCACTGTGATATTGCACCTAAAATATTCAACATTGAAAATTAATAACTTTTCAGGTGAAACACCTTTCAGCAGTGGGAGTACTCTTGTTTTACTCAGGGGGATAAACCCTACAACATATATTTTTTTTTTACATTTTAAGTATTACTATTAGTGTTGAGCGAGCACCGCGATGCTCGGGTGCTCGGGTGCTCTGACCGAGCACCCCCTGCTGCTCGAGTGCTCGGCCGAGCACCCGAGCCCCATTCAAATGAATGGGAGCACTCGAGCATCAAACCAGGCACCCCCTGCTCTGATGAGCGGAGGGTGCCTGGTCAATGTCCCCCTTCATCTCCGCTATGCCCCTCTTCCACAATGTCCCCCTTCATCTCCTCTATGCCATAGAGGAGATGAAGGGGGACATTGTGGAAGAGGGGCATAGCGGAGATGAAGGGGGACATTGTGGAAGAGGGGCATAGACTCTATGCCCCTCTTCCACAATGTCCCCCTTCATCTCCGCTATGCCCCTCTTCCACAATGTCCCCCTTCATCTCCTCTATGGCATAGAGGAGATGAAGGGGGACATTGTGGAAGAGGGGCATAGCGGAGATGAATGGGCACATTGTGACAGACGGGCATAGCGGAGATGAAGGGGGACATTGTGGAAGAGGGGCATAGAGTCTATGCCCCTCTTCCACAATGTCCCCCTTCATCTCCGCTATGCCCCCTTCATCTCCGCAATGCCCCTGTACCTCCATTCCCTGGTGGTCCAGCGGAGCGTCTTCGGATCTGTGCCTCTTCCGGCACAGATCCCCGCAACCCGAACATGTCGGGCGAGCACATGGCGGTACTCGTACGAGTACCGCCATGTGCCGAGCAGAGCGATGCTCGAGCCGATCCGAACATCGGCCGAGCACGCTCGCTCAACATTAATTACTATCCCTTTAATATGAAAAATGTTACAGGAGTTTTCTTGCTACAAAAAAATAAGGATACTCCTATTGATTGGAGATTTTTCATTTATTAAAGTACAAATGTATTATTATTTTATTTTTCAGTCATCTTAAAGGTCCTAACTACTTTGGAATGAAAAATTTCCCAGCAGTGGGAGGTCTCTTATTACTGAGAAGGAAAAACCCTATAATATGTGCCCTCTAGTGGGCAGATTCCAGTGAGTTATTCTTTTACATTCTGTTTGAAAGGAAAGTCACTGACTAACAGTTCTCCATAGATTGTGATAGAAACTGCTGAGTCACTTCCTGTCAGTTAGAACTTTCATTAAGTAATCCCACTGTAATTCACTTCCTACTAATTTGAGCTATTATAACTTTTAAATAAAGCAACTGACAGTGGTGGGAGTGTCCTTGTTTTACTCCGCAAGAAAAGATCTATAACGTATAGGTTTTCATTAAAAGTTTACTGCTGCTTTAAATTAATAGGAGTTTTTATTTGTCTTCTCTGGGGAATTTGGGGGAGATGGATAAAAAGTCTTCATAGTATGTTTAAGAATTATTGCTAAGATTCACAACAACGGGCTGTATTTATAAAGAAGTAAAGTTTATAAATATCTGACAATATGTTGAGTAAATTTGCAGAAAATCCTTAACAGAATATTTTTTTACGTATATTGCTGTTGCTATATATTTCTATTAAAGGGATAGTAATACTTCGTTTTAACTTTATTTTGTAAGCAATAAAAAACATGAAGAACAATATAAGTCTTCTCTCTCAAACCTTTATGGTTTGAGAGAAATTCACAGGCAAAGTTTCCCCTCCCGCCCCTTTTATCTAGTGTAAGCCATCTCTTCTCAGATGTGGAATCCAGTCCGTAGACCAGACAGATAAGAGCAGGGGACAATCTTCTTCCTATGAGAACAATGAAATCCCTGCCCCCCTTGACAAGTTTTTCAGGTTTTTCCCCTTATCTTAATTGAAGATTGTCCCTCTCTGTAGTCCACCTGGGCACCTCCCTTCTGATCTGGCTGAGCAGTGTTACATCCGTAAAAGGGACGGGAGGGGGATACTTTATCATTCAATTATTCTTGAACTACAACTCTGACAGAATTGAAATAACACTCTCCAAAGTCCAAATACTATGATGATTAATTGGAGCTGCTTTTATGAAACATTACTATCCCTTTAAGAACAGGTAATTCCTGGTGGTAAGATTTAACCCTTTGAATGCCTTAAACTGCCTTTATTTTTGCTGCAATTAGCAAATTTTCTTTTTAAATATGTTGCGACACAATTCATATTTGAACAAGACCATTTCTACTCTACCTTTAAAAAAGTCGACTGACTGGAGTTAGCACCTTGAAAATGTCTCTAAACGTTTAAACATATACTTATGTCAGTTTGCAACAATTTTAGACCCGTAGTTTTATTAATCTCCCCCTTAGTTTGCAGTGGAATTACTTTTATGGTATCCTCTTAAAAGGTCTCATTTTAAATATTGTGCGGTTGCACACTGCATTAAAGCGGAACTACCATCTGACAGTCTTTATCTTCACTAAGTCCCCATCTGGCGACTAGCTGCTTAGTAGCGCTAGTCGCCAGAATAATTACCTTATTTAATAGATTTCTGCTCTCTTCCATGGGCGACAGGCAGGACAGAGAGCGGTCATCTTGCCATTGTGACATCCGCGCGCCTACACTGTCAGTCCCAGCCGGGTCTAGGAGCCGTTGCTAGGAGCCATTTGGCTCCAGCTGGGACTGACAGCACAGGCACGCGGACGTCACTATGGCAAGATGTACGCGCTCCGTCCTGCCTGTCACCCATGGAAGAGAGGAGAAATCTATTAAATAAGGTAATTATTCTGGCAACTAGTGCTACTAAGCAGCTAGTCGCCAGATGGGCACTTAGTGAAGCTAAAGATTGTGTCGGGTGGTAGTTCCGCTTTAAACATGTCGCAAGGATGAAAAGGGCGACACGAGAATCTTGCCCTGCATATAAGCGCAAGATTCTCATGTCGCCTCGTTTAAAAGCCGCATTGCATTGCCCTGCTGAGGATAATTGGAGCTGTAGTCTGGTATAAGTAGATTATAACAAAACCTAACTATAGCTGTAACGCCACCAGACCCATTATAAGCAAATCCGTAATACTGCAACTGCACAGGTGCCACTCTCAGACTAAGGCTCAAACAATAATTTTCATTTTACTGAAGTACTGTCAACCCTTACATGTGACACGCAGCCACTGAACTAACCACAAGAATTCCCTACTCACCCTTTCTACTATGTTCCGATAATAAGTCTTGAGTAGCCTGTCCGTGCTGCTTTCTCCCGGGGTGATGATCCTCTCCTCCCCTCTGACTGACTTGCCAACTTAGTCCACTGCCTACCTGACATCACCCCAGGAGAAAGCAGCACGGACAGGGCACTCAAGGCTGTTATAACCTACTTATGTCAGACTACAGCTCTCATTATCCTCAGCCGGGCAATGCAATGTGGCTTTTAAGGAGGCGAGATGAGAATCTCATGCTTATACATGCAGGGTGAGATTCTCATGTTGCCCTTTTCATCCTTGTGACATTTTTAATGCGGTAAGCAACATCACCATAGTTCAAATGCAACCTTTTAAAAGTAAAGCACTCTTATTAGGTTTCCCTCAACGTCCAACAAAAGCCAAGTATGCATTTGATCAATTCTCAGTCTCTGAACGTGCAGGTGATTCAGAAGCGTACGGCACTGGCGGTGATGGAGGGGGACAGTTCGGTTCGTGGGATGACAAGGCTGTGCGGCATACTTTCATCCGGAAGGTGAGTCATGGACCCAGAAAGACTGTTAGACAAATGCAGCCAACAGAGAGATTACGATCTTCCTCTCCATCTAATCTAATTATACTTGTGTGACCTCCTGCTCTGGGCAGTGAGAGGGACATCAGCCTGGCTGGTTTAAGCCTTCGAGGCTGAAGTTCTAAGAAAAACTAGATTAATTCTGCAGTAAACCAACTGCACCACAATGGACAAATAAAGATTTACCTTAATTCCATTAATTTAATGGGGTTTTTAACCCCGTGAATGCTAAAGAGCGCTTCAGTGCATTTCTTCACAATGTGTTTGAGACCTCTTTGGTACTCAAGGGGTCAGAAAGCCTATTTAACCCCTTAAGGGCCAGCTGTGCGTGTGTTCCGAATCAGGGCTCCCTGATCAACGTGCAGCCCTGAAATCCATGACGGTCATAGGTCCTTATCGCACGTTGGACCCATGATGTGCTGGGACCATCATGGGTCCTTAAGGGGTTAAATTCAAGAGGATTTGTATTTGTTCCATACAGTGCAGTTGGTTTGCTCCACAATTGCACTATTTAACTTATTAACCCTATGAGTGCCCGAGAGGGTCCCCAACACATTGCTCTGCATCCCCCTCTTGCACTCAGAGGGTTAAAGTGGACCTATGACCTTGTTTTTTGGTTTTTCCTAACAACATATTTTGAAAATGTCATTCAAAACTGCCTATGTGACGTTTTTCCCAAAAGTCCAGCAGATATATAGTTTAGGAAATATTCAGTTTTTTTTATTTTTGGGAGGGTGAAAGTGAGAGTCTCCTGGTACAACACCACTCTTAATTAGCATATGAAATGTCACTAAAACCAGCATATGAAACATCATGGGTACTGTACCTTTGCTGATATTTTGGCCAGCATGACAAATGGGCAGTTTTAATGAGGTCTTCAAATACGCAAACTTGAATCAAGGTGACGGGCCCAAGGTGTTAAAGGGGCAGCGACTCTTAAGATGAAAATGAGATGTGTGGGAATGTTAAGGGGAGAAAATGCCAGACCTGTGTTAATGTTTTTATCCTCGCAATTTTTTTTACACATCACGTTATTCTAAATGTTTAACAAGATTGTGTTGCAATGGCAACGGGAAAAGGCTTTGCCCTCAATGTCAGTTGCTAGTCCCATTCGGCCCTCCTGGCTCATGCTTTTCCTGCAAATATCCTTTAGTGGGGATGGCTTTTGATCACCACTGATTGGTTTAATTGAGCGGCTTAACCCTTTTGAGTGCAATCAAAGGGTTAAAAGAGGAAAGAGGAAACAGATGAATTTAGAGACCCTGAGGAAATTCAGATGGTAAAAAAAATGGAAAAGAACTACTTTTTCAAAGATTGTGAGGCCACTTAGTGTCAGGAGCAAGCTTCTTTAGCACTTAAAGGGATAGTAATACTTTATTATTACTATTCCCCATATTGTAGATATTTGCAAAATAAATTAATAGCCCCCAGGTTCATCTCTCAAACCTTTATGGTTTGAGAGATAACCGAAAGCAAAGTTCCCCCCTCCCTCCCCCTTCCCTGAAGTCAGCGTTGTACTTGTATTTTGTCAGCGTTGTATTTGTTTGCAAGCATGCGTAGAAGACCATTACAGTGAAATAATTATTTTTCACTAACGTGATCTCGGCTCTGCTGCAGAGCCACATGATGTCAGACCGGATATCCCTGCAGTCAGTAGAACTCTGACTTCAGGGAGGGAGGGGGGGACATTGCGTTTGGTTATCTCTCACACCATAAAGGTTTGAGAGATGAACCTGGGGGCTATTAAATTATTTTTCAAATTAAAGTATTACTGTCCCTTTAAAGGGGAACTATCACCCCTATACAATTTACATCATTGCCATCCTCATATAGTGATAAGCTTTAATTGTGGTTTTTAATATCTATAGAATATATATATATATATATATATATATATATATATATATATATATATATATATATATATATACACTAGCAATGTGGGACGGCGTTGCCCGTCATATTATTTACAGAGAGAGACATTGTGTGAAACAGAAATATGCCGTGTTACAGACACGCACTTAAAGAGACAGACCGTGTCACACACTGTGAAACGCATACATACAGAGAGAGACACACATACATGGACGTATGTCACATATGTAGACAGTGTGTGACAGATGCAGTGGTGATGTAGATATGCTGATAAGATTTGTAAAAAATGTTTTAATTGCATCTCTTCAGCTTGATGAATAAGGCCCTGTATCCTTACAGTTGAAGTGAGTGTTCTGTGTTACTTGATGAATAAGGCCCTGTATCCTTACAGTTGTAGTGAGTGTGTTGTGTTACTTGGTGAATAAGGCCCTGTATCCTTACAGTTGAAGTGAGTGTGCTGTGTTACTTGGTGAATAAGGCCCTGTATCCTTACAGTTGTAGTGAGTGTGCTGTGTTACTTGGTGAATAAGGCCCTGTATCCTTACAGTTGAAGTCAGTGTGCTGTGTTACTTGTAGAAGGTCACAGTGAGAAGATGTTTGTGAGTAAAGGAATAATTTAGATTACAGCAGTGGATACTGCAGTACATTTGAAGAAATAGGTTGGCAGACAGAGGGTTAAGTGACAGATGCAGTGATAGATAATGTAATAGTGATGTGGGAGTAAAATGGCGAGATTGGGACTATGGATGGATGGCAAGGGGATAGGTGAGTGGGGGTGACAAGGGAGGAGGAGATGAGAGATTGAGGAGAGGAGGGACAGTGAAGTGTTACAGTAAAGTAATGGGTGAGGGGGAGAAATGACTATACATAGACAGTGAAGTAGACATGAAATACAGGGCTGTAGGGTTACTGCATTATACAGACCTAGTGTAGCAGTTGGTTGGAGTGAAGCACTTTAACTCTGAGTGTGAGAGAGGTACACAACACATTGCTGTGTAATGAGTTGTATAGTCCTTTGGCAGTGAAAGGAATATGTGACACATGTTGGGCGCTCCTTGCATTAGTGGGCCGTGGTGGTCGGCTGGGACAGAACCGGATTATTTGTCCATGGGCCGTAGGCAAGGGATCAATAGAGGGACCCCTAACAGCTAATAGGCTTCAAAACAGGAAGGCTCATATACTAAGAAAAGTGGTGGAATTTTGTGGAAAAGTAACAGCAGCACAGGGAACAATAGCCATTTACTTAAATGGGCGTTTTAACGTTTTCAACGCTAGAGAGGTCAGCAAAGCATTGTATTTGTTCTGTATGATACAGATGAATTGTTCCTCTTTGTGTTAGTACATCAGCCTCACAGATCACAGTGCACAGTCAGCTGCTGCAAGAGCCAAAAGTATAAATGGGTTTAGATTAATGGGGTAAGAGTATAACTGTATGGGCCTTATGTAATAAGATAAAGGGTGAAACTCCAAACGAAAAAAAAAAAAACCTGACACCATAGGGTTGAATTGAAAATTCAGGAAAATAGTGTTGACATAAATGGGGCTTTAACCCCTTGATTGCTACAATGGTCCCCAACGCATTGCTTTGGCAATGTGTTTGCATTGTCTGTAGCATTCATGGAATTAATAGTCTCATTGAAATCAATGGACATTTTCAAAGAAATCAGTTTAACCCTGTGGGCCACTTGTGAGGAAGGAGTGGGCTGCACAATACCCAAATGTGGAAGCTTTCCAAACAGATATTAACCCTTTGAGTGACAGAGGTACGCAGAGCAATGTGCTGCATATCATCTCTGGTACTCCAAGGGTTAATAGGCTTAATGCCAGGTATCCAAGGCATTGCAACAGCACTCAAAGGGTTAAATTGAAACAAAGTGAGTCCATCAGCCCCCGTTCTTACCACGGAAACTGAAGATCTGTGTGTTCTAACCTATTCCCCAGCTGACTCTGAGTGTCCCAGTGTGTCTTTGAAAGAAGTGATCAATGTGTGGCTCCCCAGCAAAATAGGAGCTGCTGGTTGGTGGGTTATAGTATTGTGCCATGAGTTGTTTACTGTAGGAGTTGTAAGTCGAGAGAAGTGATGTAGCAGTAGGTGAGTTGTGGAGGAGAGGGCTAACCCTCTGACTGCCAGAGAGGTACGCAACGCATTGCAATGTATGCGTACCACTCTGACACAGGGTTAAGGTAGGCTGACCAGATCTCACCTTTAACTGGGGACACATAGGAAATAGCCATTTTGCAGTACTTCACTGAAATGAAAGCAGTCCTGCAGTATGCATTTTTCCTATGCGTCCCCGGTTAAAGGTGAGGTCTGGTCAGCCTAGGCTAAGACTGATGTTGGGGGGCAGGCTAACTGTTCCTTACAGCCTCCCCTGGGTGTGTGTGGCAGGGGACGCAGGTTTTCTCTCATATATAGAGATATATATATATATATACACTACCAATGTGGGACGGTGTTGGGCGCACGTGTGTGAAATGTAGACACAGTGATAAACACAGACATACACATACACACAGCGAGCGGCAGAGACATGCAAAAGACATGCACACACACACACCAGAGATGCACACATGCACACAAATATGTAACAGAGATTTACACACACACACACACGCAACATATATGCGCAGAAACACATGCGTGCATGAGTTGTGCACCCCTCTGGCACTCAAATGGTTAAGGTATAGAGGCATGTCAAAGTTAAATAGCAGTGGGAAGTGTATTCATACCTGGGAACATTGACTTGTGGAGTCCCTGGAAGGGAGTCATGTGGTGCTGATGTGGAGAGACAAATGGGGCAATCTGAGTTTAAAAGTGGGCGGGGCTTAATTGTGAATAGGGGGCGTGGCTTAACATAAATGTGGAAAAGTGTTAGTAATAGGCTGGGGAAGGAGAAGAAGTGGGAGGGAAATGCAAGTTTACAGTGTGAGGGGTTTGAGCACACTCCCTGAGGGGTAAAACTTGATACACAACCCTGTATATATATAAATATTGACTTCTGTGTGCCTGACAAACACACCCGGGGCGGCAGTAAGGAGGAGTTACTGCTCCCATTGGGTGATTCAGTGGGGGTGTGATTTTCATAGGACTTGCAGTGGCCTATGAAAAGTAGTAGTCCTATGAAAATCATGCAGGGACTCAGCCCGACCTCACTATCCAGCCCGCCCACCACAATCCAAGTCATGAAAAAAAAATGGCTGCCGTTTGTTCATACACAACAGGCACACACACAAGCCCTCCCCCACACACACACCACCAAACCTACAGACAAGCACACAAGGCCCCCTCACACACACACACACACACACACACACACCACCAAACTAGCCCTACACACACACACACACCACACACTAGCTCTTAACTCCTTAGCATACACATACACATTATACTACACACACCAAACCCCTTCTAAACATTCACACTCATTCCTAGCACTATCTTTGTTTGCCTGCAACTATGTGTATAACTCATTTAGACCACATTGTACTCCTTATTTCTATCTATACATGTCAGTCAACACCCCCTCCTCTCATTCCTCTCTCTCTCTGTTTTAAGACCCTCTCTTCTTCAATATTTCTATAGCATTATACATTCCCTATATAACATGACAGGCAACGCCGTCCCACATTGCTAGTATATATATCATGATGTGACTCAATTTACATTGAGATTTCTCTGACCACACCCACCCACTGCTGAGGCACCGCCCCTCAAAATGTGGAGCCTTAGGCAGTTACCTACTCTGCCTAATGGGAAATCCAGCCCTGCTCACTGGCATATGCCATGTGTGACCAACTATGCACTAGTAAAAAGACAGAATCCCCATTTCTCCTCCGCTTGTATCACTGATACAGTGGCATAGAACTGAGCGTTCTCCTGCAGAAATTAAATCTTTAAAGGGGAATAATCACCCCTATACAAGTTTACCTCATTGCCATCCTCATATAGCGATTAAGCTGTTGTAATTTTTGTTTTTTAAATAAAATGCATGCTCTTGCAAAATCTACATTATTAAAAATGAGCAGTGGCCTTGTGCCGCAGACTGTCAATCTTCTTCTGTTCTCTCCCCAAGTATTTTCGTGTTCCAGCCTCCTCCGATGATGGAGGATTTCTCCATGTAAGCTGGTTGCAAAGCAGCAGTACTTGGGGAGGGAACGGAAGATCGACAGGCTGCGGTGCAGAGTTGTAACCTCGGTCTGTCCGGAAGCAAGGACACTGCTCATTTTTAATAATGTAAATTTTCCAAGAGCGTGCGTTTTTATTAAAGAGATTAAAGCTTATCGCTACATGAGGATGACAATGAGGTAGACTTGAAGAGGGGTGATTATTCCCCTTTAAAGTTTTAATTCCTGCAGGAGAACGCTCAGTGCTTTGACACTGCATCAGTGATCCAAGGGGAGGAGAAATGGGGATTCTACCTTATTACTAGTGCACTGTGCACAGTTGGTCACCCGTGGTATATGCCAGTGACCAGGGCCAAATTTCCCATTAGGCAGAGTAGGTAACTGACTAAGGCTCCTCACTTTGAGGGGCAGTGCCTCTGCTGTGGGCGGGCGTGATCAGAGAACTCTCAATGCTCCTGCACCAGTTTTATACACCTTTACAGTTTATTATTTAAAGGGATAGAAACTTCATGTAACAAGTATTAGCTATATTGTAGATACAAAAAAAAAAAAAAAAAAAAAAAGATTACTTGCGGTTATTCCTATCTTGCAAACCTTTATGGTTTGAGAGATATAAGAAAATAAAGTTCTCCGCTCCCTCCCCTTTTTGTTTTGATGAGCTGTAAAGCTGTCAGAAGCAGATTCTGGTCGCTCGACCAGACAGTGGCTCTTCAGCAGAGCCAACATAGCGATATCCAAAAATAAATACTTAATTGGAATGGTCTACAAAGTATGCTTGCAAACCAAGCCAAATTCGAAAACCATTCCAATTAAGTATTTATCTTTAGATAGCGATATGTTTGCTTTGCTGAAGAGCCGCCGTCTGGTCCCGGGACCATGATCTTATGCCGTTGGCTTGGAGAACTTTATTTTTGTAGATCTCTCAAACCATAAAGGTTTGAGAGATAGGAAAAACCTTAAGTAATTTTTTATTTTTTTTTTAATTGTATCTACGAGCTAGTACTTGCTACATGACATTACTATCCCTTTAACCCCTTAACGCCCGAGGACGTACATGTACGTCCCAAACGGATGTCCCAGGTGGACAGAGGACGTACATGTACGTCCCAGAAGTCATTCAGTAGAATTGAGAAAAAAAAAAAAAAGTTTGGTGGGCGTTAAGTGCCAGCCGTGTGCGCACACGGCCGGTCATTATGGGGGTTAATCTCTTGTGTGCTATACAGCAGAGGTTCTCAACCCATGCCCTCGGTGGCCACTAACAGGCCAGGACTTAGGAATTTCCCTGCTAGAACACAAGTGTATTGATCAGAGGCTCAGTCGTATTGATTAACTCACCTGTGCTCTTAACCCTGTGAGTGCCAGAGTGGCACGGAATGCATTGCAAAGCAAGCATTCCATACCACTCTGGCACTCAAAGGGTTGAAAGGAAATTCTCAAATCCTGGCCTGTTAGTAGCCACTGAGGGGCACAGGTTAAGAACCACTGCTATAGAGCTCACCAATGCATTTTGAAGCAATGCGTTGGACATCTCTATAGCACAAAAGGGGTCAGTTTTTTTTTTTTTTGGTCCTTGCTTGTATTTTCTGTGACACAAATCAGTAGATTGAACAGGGGGGTGGTTTCATATGAGTGGGGGTGTGGCCATGGGTGGAGCTAAGGGGCAGCTGGAATGTAAATCCAGGCCCTGCCAGTGACGTATGTTGTCCTTGGTGCCGCTAAGCTGTATGGCGGTCATGTGAAAATTGTGCAACTTGCTGAACTTTCATGACGACCCTTCCATGTTCATTTCTTCCAGGTCTACGCCATCATCTCCCTCCAGTTACTGGTCACTGTGGGTATCATTGCCATCTTCACATTTGTGTAAGTGTTTGAGATTTCAGTCCTATCATCATCTTGTGCCATGTCCGTGCCATGCTTCACCACCTAACATTGCTGGTCCCATTATTCACGACTTGAGTATAGTTGTCTTGTTGTTATTCCCAAAGCCAGAGGGGTTTCCACAAGGTAAACCGAAATACTTACTACAGTGACCTTTCACTCTTCTATGAAGTATTATATTAGCACAGAAGTATTATGGCGTTAAAGGGATAGTAATGTTTCGAAATAAATGCAGCTTCAGTTAATCTTTATAATCTTTGGGCCATGAAGAGCCTTATTACCATTCTCTACGATGTGTAGTTCAAGAGTAATTGAATGATAAAGTATCCCCCTCCCACCCCTTTTACTTAGTGTAAGCCGCCTCCCCTCACATGTGGAATCTGGTCACTTGACCAGACAGGTCACAGCAAGGGACAATCTTCTTACTGTATAAGGAAAACCCTGACCACCTTGAAGGAGGACGACAGGTTTTTCCTTATGCTAACAGAATAGAATTGTCCCTTGCTGTGATCCATCCGGATGGTCTTGCTGTGCAGCTTTACACTAGGTAAAAGGGGCGGGAGGGGGACACTTTATAATTCCATTACTCTGGAACTACACATCGTAGAAGAGCATGATAATACCACTCTACATGGCCCAAATACTATTTAAAAAAAAAAAAAAAAAAAAAAGAACCCGAACTGCATTTATTTTGAAACATTGCTATCCCTTTGGATTCCATTCGATGTCCAAGGAATTGCAAAGTCACACACAGGAGGTGTCTTTAGGTTAACACCTTAACGACCGGGGTATCAGCACCGCGACGCATCTCAACGTCCGCAGAGCTTTTTTTTTGTTTTTCGGTTCCGGACTCCCCGAATGGCGTGCAGCCATGGGGGGAGCCCGGAACTCCATGACGGTCATAGTACGTCATGGGTTGTTCAGTCAGATCGACCCTTGATGTACTATGACCGTCAAGGGTCATTAAGGGGTTAAGGGCCTATGCCACGCCAGGACCTCCATGCCACTCTGTCATCCTGGAATTCATTGAGGAAAAAAAGCTCTGTGTGGTCCTTAAAGTGTTAGTAATGTCTGAAAAAAACTTTTTTGCATTTAGAAGAGCTTAAAAAGCTGATCTAAATGCAAAAAAACGTATCTCTCAAACCGCTATGGTTTAAGAGATACGGGCATTTAAAGTTTGACTTCTCCTACTGACAGCTGTAAAGCTGTCAGCAGGAGATCCGTGTCTGTCGACACTCTGGCGCTTGAGAAGTGCCGGGATCTCGTTACTTACACGGAATCCCTTCATTGGAATGGTCTAAAACGTGTGTCTAGTGTTCAGGCCTAGTGTTCAGGCTCACGTTTTAGACCATTCCAATGAAGGGATTCCGTGTAAGTAACGAGATCACGGCGCTTCTCAAGCGCCTCTGTGTCGACCGACACGGATCTCCTGCTGACAGCTTTACAGCTGTCAGTAGGAGAAATCAAAATAGCGGTTTGAGAGATACGTTTTTTTTGCATTTAGATCAGCTTTTTAAGCTCTTCTAAATGCAAAAAAGTGTTTTTAGACATTACTAACACTTTACTGGCCACCCATGCTCCTGGATCGGGTGGTCTTTAGGGGCAAAAGTAACACTGACGCCGACTGAAAATACCCCCCCATTTACGTTAATTTGAGAAGAAAATTGGATTGGCCATTATGAATCCATTATCTACAGATCCCTTCTGTAAAACGAATCTGTTATTCATTCCGAATATCCTATCCATGGAAGCAGACATGATTCCTAGCATTCAGCAACCAACAATAGTATCGGCCTCCGTGGATCTGATAGCTAGTATCTAAACATCTGTTCTGGTGAGCCAATCCATGCAGAACCAATTTTATATCGGCTATTAGGATTTCAAGGTCAGCTTAACCCCTTAAGGAGCAGATGAGATGTTCAACTCATTGCTTTGCAAAGAGTTGCACTCCATTCAGGTCCTTAACCAATTGAGTGCCAGAGAGGTATACACATCTGGTACTCAAAGGGTTAAAATATTAAGTGATAGCGATTATTAGAAGGTTTTATTGTTCCTTTAAAGTAACAGTAAAACATAAAACCCTAAGATAACTAAAAGATTGGCCATGTGTTCCTAGCCACCGTGAATATGCTCTGGTATCTGATGTGTTAATGCCCACCAGCGTGACTGATATTGCAATGTATGCTGAAGGTCAGGGACGAGGAGGTTTGACATCTGGCTCTGATCAGCAGGTGGCTGTATGGGAATGGAGACTGATGTTCCAGATATTCACAGAACCAGTGCTGCTGTGCAGAGTGAAAATCCAGTGGGATTATGGCACTGCGCGTGTGCACTGTTTGTATGGGTGTGGGGGTCGAATGTCTGTGACGTCTCCCATAGAGTCAGTTGCCAATCAGACGTGGAGGTGGGAAGGCTGCTTCTCCCTGCTTCTAAGAATCCAGAGTAGGATAGTCCATGAGACTCCGTAATTCAGTTAACCCCTGATCATGTTTGTTGTAGTCGGACACATGGCCAGTCTTTTACTTTGTTTAGGTCTTTAAAGGGATAGTAATGTTTCATAATAAAAGCGGCTCTTATTAATCATCATAGTATTTGGACTTTGGAGAGTGTTATTTCAATTCTGTCAGAGTTATAGTTCAAGAGTAATTCAATGACAAAGTATCCCCCTCCTGCCCCTTTTACCTAGTGTAACACTGCTCAGCCAGAGCAGAAGGGAGGTGCCCAGGTAGACTGCAGAGAGGGACAATCTTCAATTAAGATAAGGGAAAAACCTGAAAAACTTGTCAAGGGGGGCAGGGCTTTCATTGTTCTCATAGGAAGAAGATTGTGCCCTGCTGTTATCTGTCTGGTCTATGGACTGCATTCCACATCTGAGAAGAGATGGCTTACACTAGGTAAAAGGGGCGGGAGGGGAAACTTTGCTTGTGAATATCTCTCAAACCATAAAGGTTTGAGAGATAAGACTTCTATCATTCTTCATGTTGTTTTTTTAATGCCTACAAAATAATATAAAGATAAAACGAAGTATTAGTATACCTTTTAATGTTTACTGTACATTAAAGCCCTCAAGGACCAGTGACGTGCCAAGACCATACGAGTGTCTGTGTGTTAGGGACCATTGACGGCCTGGCACATCACGATTTTTGTGATCAAAGCACTCCTACGGGTGCCCTGTGATCTCTAGGGTAGTCTAAAACCAGAGCAGTCAGTTTCAGCCTCTTTCTAAGAGCCAGTACGTATGATCACTCACATGTACCAGCTCTGTGAATGTTGTCTATGTGGTCCTTCAGGGTAAAACTCCCTGTGGTCTGCCGGTTAAAGGGATAGCAATACTTTGTTTTAACAAACTTTAATATTGTTCTAATGAAATAAAGCAAATTATCTTAGTCTTATTTCCTTAACTTGTATAGTTTGCGTTTAATAGCTTTACAAAGTTCCCCACTCCTGCCACTTTTACCCACGTCAGCGCTCTAGCTGACAGGCTTAGGTTCTGTTCCCAGGACTGGATCGCTCGTCTGCAGAGCTGAAATAGTGGGGCATACAAAGATAATCTTCATGAGAACGGTTTACAAAGTGTGCTTTCCACTGCTGAAAGGTGTTTTATTCAAATGTTATTACAGCTCAAATTTGAATTTTTTAGGTGCAATATCGCAGTGGCCTGAAATTGTACAGTGGCGCTGTTGCTACTACACCATCCTATGGAGACCTATGGTCTAAGGACCAGAGCTGTCCATAAGATGGTGTAACAACAGCGCCACTGTACAATTTCAGGCCAATGTGATACTGCACCTACAAAAATTCAAATTTGAGCTGTAATAACTTTTGAATAAAACACCTTTCAGCAGTGAGTAACCTTTTTTTTTTTTTTTTTTACTCAGGGGGATAAACAATTACATATTAAGTATTACTATCCCTTTAAGGGGTTAGGGTATAAGAAATAATTCACGTAATTAGAAGAATTAATAAACTTGCGTTGTTTTACTTGTAGCTCACATAAAGAGGCTTTGTTCGTGCCTGCCAGCTCTGGAGAGATTCCAGCCTATCTCACTCCTTCTCAGAGTTGGTAATCACACTGGCAGCATACCTGTGACAACATGAATTCACTTGGCACCTCTCTGTTCTAACACATTAGCACAGAGCTTTGGTTTATATACAGACAGCTCTGTCTGGGGTGGAAACATGGTAGCGCAGCCACGATGTGCAGTATGTTATTAACCTTTTCAGTGTCAGAGGGATGCCAAAAACATTGCTTTGCAACGTACTGGCCACCCCTCTGGCATTCAAAGGCTTAAAGGGACATTAATGTCTCATAAAAACATATGCTTGTTTTGTAGATGTTTAAAAAATAAATTATTTGGTACCAATCCTATCTCTCAAACTGCTATGGTTTGAGAGATATTTGCTTCTAAAGTTCCCCCTCCCTCCCCTTCTCCTGACTTCAGTGTCTAGCTGACAGCAGGAGATCCCGGTCCGGGGACCAGCCGGCGGCTCTGCAGCAGAGCCGAAATCGCGTTATTTAAAAAGAACTACTTTGTTGGAAACGTCTCCAAAGTGTGCCTGGTTTGCAAGCACACTTTGTAGACCGTTCCCATGAAGTATTTATTTTTAAACAACGCTATTCCGGCTCTACTGAAGAGCCTCCTCGAGTCGCACGACTTGAATCTCCTGTCAGCTTTACAGCTGACAGCAGGAGAGAGGGAACTTTAACAACAAATATCTCTCAAACCATAGCGGATTGAGAGATAGGATTGGTGCCAAATTATTTATTTTTTAAACGTCTACAAAACAAGAATAATTTTTTTTATGGGACATTACTGTCCCTTTAACGTAAATGGTATTACATCTACAAGTGCCCCTTTGCTTTACAGCTGCGATCTTTGGGTTACTATGTTGGTCTGCTGATAGGTTGTTGCTGTTTCAATATACAGCAATGTGTTCCAGATGGTTGTGCCTTTGTAGAACTTTCTATTGTGTTCCGCTTCATTGAGGACCTGTGCTGTTTTAAGTGGAGATATAGAGATTATATATATATATATATATATATATATATATATATATATATATACTAGTTGAACAGCCCATTACACGGGCCACTGTGCCTCTGGCAGCCGGTCGCGGGGCAGTCACGTGCAGCAGTGTCTACTGCGCATGTCGGGCGTTACACACGATTTAGCGAATTATTATATAGGATTTATTACTATGTCGGACCTTGTCGTTTAGAAGGATGCGTTTGTGATGACGGGTAGAAGGAGGAGTGTTCTTGTTCTTACAGGGGATGCCACCCTTTTCCATTTGAATTTTAACCTATCACCACCTTCACTGAGGTTATGGTAGTAAGGTGTATCTGTTAATGATTGTCTATGATTAAGCTCTAACAGGCGTGAAACATGTCAGATTGAAGGGATTTCCCTTTGTCTTGCCTCACTTCAACCCCACATTGTTTTGTCAATTTTTATATGATGACAGGGCCAGATTTACATCTCAGAAGCCTGTAGGCACAGAAATCTGAAGCGCCCTTCACCCCCGGGCCATCTGCACTGGACACCTCCACAATGCTCCTAATTTCCACGTTGCCCCCCATCATCTTCATACTGCCCTCACATTGCCTCCCATTAGCTCCACATTGCCTCCCATGAGCTCCACATTGCCTCCATCAGCTCCACATTGCCTCCATCAGCTCCACATTGCCTCCCATCAGCTCCACATTGCCTCCCATCAGCTCCACATTGCCCTCATCAGCTCCACATTGCCCCCATAAGCTCCACATTGCCCTCCATCAGCTCCTTATTGCCCCCCTTCAGCTCAATATTTCCCCCATCATCTCCATATTACCCTCACATTGCCCCAGTGTCCGTTTCCTACCTCTTCCCTGGTGGTCCAGCGACAAGAGAGGTCTGTGCCTCCTCCTTCGGCACAGAGCTGTAGTTGCTGGAGCTCCCACGCGGTCTTCAGTAATGCAGAGCGCTGGGAGATGATGTCATCTCCCAGCGATCTGTATTCCTAAAGAGCCGGGAGAGCACAGCAGCTACAGGTCTGTGCCGAAGGAGGAAGCACAGAGCTGTCTTCATGGCGCCGGCGGGGAGGCAAATAATAAAATAAAAAAAAAATCCCACCACACACATGCTCAGATGATCCCAGTGACAGGCGCCCCTCTGTTGGGTGCGCCTGTAGGCAGATGCCTACTCTGCCTAATTATAAATCCATCCCTGTGTGATGATACAATAAAGAAGGTTTTTATATTTCAAGTGTTCTGTTTTGGAAGTCCGAGTGCAACTGTATTCTTTTTTTCCCTAATTAGTCTAGCCTAACCTAACAGATGGCGAACCCAGAGACATTTTGAAGTTGCCATTTTGACCCCCGTGAATGTGGTGTTTTGATGCTCTCCATTTAAGCGGTGCCATTGCAGTAGGAAACTGAGGAGTACCACTGTCCCTTTTGACTGGGGCTCAGCCTCCTTCCCCTTCTCAGTGCTGTATAACTGTCTGATTCCTGTTTTTTCTGTCTTTGCAGGGAGCCTGTCTACACCTTTGTTCGCAGAAACCCTGCAGTTTACTATGCTTCCTAGTGAGTACTGTGCTCTGCAACGCCCCCTACATACCAGTTTTAAAAGAATGCTGTTGTAATAATGTGCCCCCCTTTCTCCACAGTGCTGTGTTCTTTGTTACATACATGGTCCTTGCCTGCTGTGAGGGTCCCAGGTGAGTGACATTTAGTTTTTCTGACGAAGGATCATTGGAGTGGTAGTCTTCCAAGAGCTGGAGAACCACAGCTTGTTCTCTATTAGCCTTGCATAACTAGGCCATATATAAAGGGAAAAGTGAAGCAATTCTGTGGCTAACCAATCACACCATAGGGTACAAATATAAACTTCCATTAAATTGCTCCATTTTTGCATTTATATATAAATATATAAGCCAAAATCTTAAATGGATAGTAATATCAGAAAAAAACTATTAACTATATGATAGATACAATTAAGAGAGTACTTGCACTTATTCGTATCTCTCAAACCGTTATGGTTTGAGAGATATAGGAAAATAAAGTTCTCTGGTCCCTCCCCTTTCTGCTTGTCGAGCTGTAAAGCTGTCAGAAGCAGATTCTGGTCACTTGACCAGAGGCGGCTCTTCAGCAGCGTCGATATAACGATATCTAAAGATAAATACTTCATCAGAATGGTCTACAAAGTGTGCTTACAAACCAGTGCAAGTACTCTCTTTTAATTGTATCTACCATATAATTAATATTTTTTTTTCTGACATTACTATCCCTTTAAGGCCGTTTTAGCACCATGAATGTCTGTAAGGTACTGACTGTCATGCCTATGTCCCCCTACAGGAGGCGTTTCCCATGGAATGTCATCCTTCTTAGTGTGTTTGTGAGTATATATTTTTAAAGTGCACCTGTCACCTTTTAAAGGCATAGTTACATATAACGTTAACTTTACATTCTACAATTTTCATTTACCTCCAATCTTTACACTTATGACCATGACATTGTATCACTATCCTGCTTCATACTTGAGGGACAGAAAGCTGTATGGAAACAGACTGAGCTTAACACTTTGAGTGCTAGAGAGGTAACCAGTACCCTCAATCTGTTTCCATAGAACTTTCTGGTCCATAAACTGTGAAGTAAGATAGTGATACAATGTAACATTATCCCTGCAGCACTGAGTGCTCTGTATGATCCAGGGAGCTCAGTGTCAGGAACATAAGTGTTTAACCATTTGAGTGCCAAAGGAGGTGTAGTGCATTGCAAAGCAAAATGAAATACTGTTAATCTGTTTTTAGTGCGCAGAGGTTGTGGTTGATATGCAGTGTTTTGCACACCCCTTCTAGCACTCAACTGGTTAATCAGCTATACCAATCTTAACGTCTTGGATGCCGGTGATCTCTCCATTGCATTGCTCTGCAAAGAGTTG
Source organism: Rhinophrynus dorsalis (assembly GCA_037306005.1). Lineage (NCBI taxonomy): Eukaryota > Metazoa > Chordata > Amphibia > Anura > Rhinophrynidae > Rhinophrynus > Rhinophrynus dorsalis. Next base: position 239,595,630 of record CM074725.1, read on the forward strand.
GAGACCACTGAGATCCAAGGGTTAATTATGAAGTGTACATTGTGGTGTTCCCAAATTCTGGCCTTCACAGGGACATCATGCACAATGGAAAGATTCATCAATTCTGGGGCACAAGTAACATTGTTTGATTTAAATGAGGATTGTAACCCTTTGCATGTTAGAGATAGTAATGTCTGAATATTAAAGGAGCAGTAAAATTTGTATGAGAAAATATATATTGTGTGTTTCGTGTTGAGTAAAATAAGGGTACTCCCACTGCTCAGAGATAAATATTTCCAGCGTTATTACTGTTTAAACATTTTTTTTTTTTTTTACATTAGCAGTAGGGTTGCCACCTTTTCTTCAAAAAAATACCGGCCATGGCATTCCCTCCATAGACTTAACATTGGAGAGAAGCCAATTTTTTACCGGCCTGCCGGTAAAATACCGGCTGGGTGGCAACTCTAATTAGCAGTGCCCTCCAGTGGTGAAATTCTAATTGGTTGTTATATTACATTCTAATGGAGAGGAAAGTCAGTGATATACAGTTCTCTATAGAATGTGATAGAAATTGTCTGAGTCACTTCCTGTCAGTTAGAACTATCAGGAAGTAAACACAGTAAATTCACTTCCTGTCAGAACTATCGGGAAGTAATCACAGTAAATTCACTTCCTGGTGATTTGAACTGTTAAAATGTTTGAATAAACAACTGACAGCAGTGGGAGTGACCTTGTTTTACTCAGCAGGAAAAGCAGTATAACATGCAGATTTAAAAAAAAAAAAAAAAAAAAAAAAAAAAAAAAAAAGTTTACTGCTCATTGTCAATTATTCATTATACTTTTTTTTATAACAAAATGTACCATTCTTTGTATTCTTGTCGTTTTTTATTTTATATTAGTGTCCCCGTCCCGCCCCTTTCCCTATGTTTTATACTGACTTCCTCCAGAGAAAAAGCCGGTCCAGATGGATGGCGATGAGGGACAATCTTATGATGTCATAAACAAAACCCTGCCCTGCTACATTAAGTGGGGGCTGGGTTTGGCTTATACTGATAGACACAAGATTGTCCCTTTTTGTGGTCTGTCCGGTCAAGTAACCAGTAAATATACAAATATACAAATAAATATACAAAAAATCTAGGAAGTCAGCATAATGTAGGGAAAAGGGGTGGGAGGGGGACACTAAAATAAAATAAAACGAAGAATACAAGGTTAAGGACACTTAGGAAGGTATGCGGCTGTCACCTTAACGCCCATGGTACATTTTTTTTTTTTTTTTTCAAACGAGTCTGGAGTCCCCGAGCGGAGACCCGGACTTCCGGGACTTACCAGGTACATCCTCTGTCACTAAGTGACAGTTTCTGCGTGACGTACCTGGTAAGTCATTTGTCGTTAAGGGGTTAATAAGGAATGATCAACGATGAATTAATATTCAGACGTTACGAACTCTGTAAACAGCCCCCAACTGGAATTTGGGGAGATACTTAAAGAAAATATGACAAAATCATTTGCGTCCTAAGAAACAAATTTCCCATTGAGTTATTTGGGGATTTTAACCTCTTGAATGCGAGAGAGGTCTCCAATGCCTCAACTCAATGAGCGTGTTTGCAAATCAGGGTGTCAGATCTTATGCGCTCTCTCTTTCAAGGCTTTAGCCCTTTGCGTTCCAATGCATTGTGTATCCCTCTGGCACTCAAAAGGTTAAAAGCTTCTTTAACTCAGTGGGAGTTTTGACAATATCCTAGCTCCCAACATTTCAAATGTCCAAAAAGGGAAACTTGTGTTTAAGGGGGGTGGCTGGTGGGTGGGGCATTACCGAGAATGTTTAGGCAATTTTATGACCTCTTGACACCTCCTTGTGTAGCCTAATAAATTACTTATAACAAGACTAAAGAATTTTATTTACACAGACTAATTTATAAACACATATACTGACGTTTATACAGACATTAATGTGAGTTTTATTGTTGTGGAGCAATGTGATACACTTATATACACACCACACAGTCTGATCTCCTAAACACAGGGACACCAGGGTGATACACTTATATACACACCACACAGTCTGATCTCCTAAACACAGGGACATCAGGGTGATACACTTCTATACACACCACACAGTCTGATCTCCTAAACACAGGGACACCTTGGTGATACACTAATATACACACCACCCAGTCTGATCTCCTAAACACAGGGGCACCTTGGTGATACACTAATATACACACCACCCAGTCTGATCTCCTAAACACAGGGACACCAGGGTGATACACTAATATACACACCACACAGTCTGATCTCCTAAACACAGGGACACCAGGGTGATATACTTCTATACACACCACACAGTCTGATCTCCTAAACACAGGGACACCTTGGTGATACACTAATATACACACCACATAGTCTGATCTCCTAAACACAGGGACACCAGGGTGATACACTAATATACACACCACACAGTCTGATCTCCTAAACACAGGGGCACCAGGGTGATACACTTATATACACACCACACAGTCTGATCTCCTAAACACAGGGGCACCAGGGTGATACACTTATATACACACCACACAGTCTGATCTCCTAAACACAGGGACACCAGTGTGATACACTTATATACACACAGTGTGATCTCCTATACACAGGGACACCAGGGTGATACACTTCTATACACACCACACAGTCTGATCTCCTAAACACAGGGACACCAGGGTGATACACTTCTATACACACCACACAGTCTGATCTACTAAACACAGGGACACCAGGGTGATGCACTTATATACACACCACACAGTCTAATCTCCTAAACACAGGGACACCAGTGTGATACACTTATATACACACAGTGTGATCTCCTATACACAGGGACACCAGGGTGATACACTTCTATACACACCACACAGTCTGATCTCCTAAACACAGGGACACCAGGGTGATACACTTCTATACACACCACACAGTCTGATCTCCTAAACACAGGGACACCAGGGTGATACACTTCTATACACACCACACAGTCTGATCTACTAAACACAGGGACACCAGGGTGATACACTTATATACACACCACACAGTCTAATCTCCTAAACACAGGGACACCAGGGTGATACTTTTATATACACACCACACAGTCTGATCTCCTAAACACAGGGACACCAGGGTGATACACTTATATACACACCACACAGTCTGATCTCCTAAACACAGGGACACCAGGGTGATACACTTATATACACACCACACAGTCTGATCTCCTAAACACAGGGACACCAGGGTGATACACTTCTATACACACCACACAGTCTGATCTCTTAAACACAGGAACACCAGGGTGATATACTTCTATACACACCACACAATCTAATCTCCTAAACACAGGGACACCAGGGTGATACACTTCTATACACACCACACAGTCTGATTTCCTAAAAAGACTGACACCAGGATGGGAAAGAGGGACAGAGGGATTTGGGTCTAAAAGAGGGAGTGTCCTTGCTAAAGTGTGACACTTGAGAGAAATTAATATGGTCAAAACTCTCCTGTTGTACAATTGGTATGATCCAGAACAAGTCCACTCTACTTTGTGTGTGTGTGTAGTATCTAGAGGTGCTTCTCCCATAATGATGATGATGATTTTTGTTCCTTCCTAGACTCTTGGCATGAGCTTTATGACTGGAACCATTGCCAGGTATGGTATGGTCTGACTCATCACCCTGATTGTGTAACACGTTTACTGTGTTGGTACCTATTTATAAAACTGAGGTTACTGTGAACAGCACACACCCAGAATATTTCCATAATTGCCATTATTGAAGATTGTTATGTGTTGTAGTGTGTTCTTTTTGTCTTAAAGGGATAGTAATCTCTAGTAAAGTTGACGTCCAAGTCTTCTTTACTTTTTTGTAACACATAGGGCCGTTTGTTCAAAGGGATAACGACAAAAAATTGTTGTATGAAAGACAATAAGTAATTGTATGCATGAACGACATATTTTCTATAGAGTATACGACAAAACACTATTAATGTCCGTGGCGTACGACACGACTCCAGAATTGCCGGGCAAAGGGACGGGGCAAGGGTGTGGCTAAACTATTCTCCAGTGTCGTATAGAGGAAAAGAAAATTTGTCGTAACTAACAACAAAAAAATGTCTTGCAAAATTTGTACATTAAGAAAAAAGTGGAGGGAATGTGTTCTGAATGTGAGAATTTTTGTCTTTAGTTAACCCCTTAGTGACCAGCTGTGCGCACACGCGGCCTGCACTTAACTACGTTTTTTTTTTTTTTTCCCGTTATAGCGAATTACTTACGGGACTTAAAAGGTACGTCCTCTGTCACTAAGTCACATTTTTGTGTGACGTACCTGGTAAGTCCATTGTCACGATGGGGTTAAGACATTTTTAAAGACATTTTTGTCGTTAGTTAAGATTTTTTGTTGTTGTTCCGTACGACTATTTCAGTCAGGACAAATAACGTATTTCTGATCACAACCGACACTCTCTGAAAATATTAATGACCCCAACGACGTTGTACTAGGAAAAGTCGTTACAAACGACAAAAGCTATTTCGCTACTTCTTTGAACATATGGCCCATAGTGCTATATTTCATTACTTACACATTTGTACTTAACCCCTTAGTGACAGCTGAGTTCGTATGCGGCTGTCACCTTAACGCCCGTGGAACATTTTATAAAAAAAAAAAAAACTGATTCCAGAGTCTCCGAACCTGGTAAGTCATTTGTCGCTATGGGGTTAAAAGATGTTCAAGCAGAAAGGATCCCCCTCCTGCCCCTTTCCCCGCGTCAGTCTGCCTCAGTCTGGTCCGGATGGAGAGCGGCGAGGGACAATCTTCGGTAAGCAAAAGGAAAATCCTGCCTTCCTTAGTCAAGGGTGCGGGGTTTTCCTTATACTTACTGACTGAAGATTGTCCCTCTCTGCATCCGTCAGGTTCCACAACCAGATTCCAGATCTGATGGAAGGTGGCCAGAATCGGGGAGAGGGGGATCATTTCAGCCTGAATAGCACTTGAACTATAAACCTGTAAGTAATGAAATATAGCGCTACGTGTTACAAAAAAGTAAAGAAGACTCAGACATCAACTTTAATAGAGGTATTACTATCCCTTTAACCAATACAAGCGGCTGTACAGTTTCAACTGTCTCTTACGCTTAGCGCTTAACCCAGAGAGGTAGCCAACGCATATGCGTTTGGATTAATCCATTGCATTCAAAGGGTTAATAGACAAATCTTGCATTCTAACCAGAAGCTCTGAAAAGTGTTGTTGGTGCCTGTTTATAAACCAGATGTGACTGTGTACAGAAAACACCCAGAATCCACCAGTGCCTGTCATTATACAACACTGGATTCTGGATTCAATACATTTTCATCTTACCCAATACGTGCAATCACACTTATACAGACACACAAGAGGGGAGAGAAAAACGGTGGAGCGTCTGATGTGTGGAATCTTCAAGCACCAAAAACACCACCAGTTTACACTCAGGGGTTATGTACTTACAAAATTGCTGAGGATTTAGATAAATAATCCACAGCAAGATGTGCTTAACTCTTTTCATGCCAGAAAGTTCTCAAAAACATTGAAGACTCAAAGGGTTACTAAATAGGAACCCTTCTCTTTAAGATCTCAATAATCCAAATCTCAAGGCTGCTCCTCTCAATTTCGCTCCCCGAATGGCCGATATATAAAACCTAAAACACAGAGATGGAGTACAATGGGCTGTACCATATACACAAATATTGAAATGTAAAATAAGAAATTGCATTCACATTTCCAGATCGTTAGTGAAACCACTCAAACAATAAGTGCATGCGGGGAGAGTGTCCCCTGTCTCCGCTCATGGGAATTGTCTCAGTAATAATGGCTAATAAGCATGTAACCCTGTCTTAGCCAGCCTGGTTACATCCTTATTAGCGGTTATTCCAGAGATGCAGTGACTTGCGTGGAGACAGGAGACCTAATCCACATACATTTATTATTAGATCGTTTGAGTGAAACTACTTCATCTTTCAGGACTTGTTTATATGATGTAGCACGACTGGGCACCCTCTCTGTGTTTTATATTTCTACACAGTCTCGCAAGCTTGGCTCTTAAAACCTGAGAGAGAAACAAACCACACTGTTTTGTAACCATAAGCTCTGGAAATAGAGTATAAGTGTGTGCGCCTGGCAATGTCACATTTCGGTCAAGAGGAAGTGAGGCGATCGCTGTCACAGGTCTTTTATACCACGAGACATCCACAGCCATAAGACCTCCTTTCAGATGTTTGCAGCAAGGCAACCATATTGTGTTTAAAGGGATAGTTATACTTCGTTCTATCTTTATTTTATTTTGTAGGCATTAAAAAAACATGAAAAACGATATGTCTTATCTCTCAAACCTTTATGGTTTAAGAGAGATTCACAAGCAAAGTATCCCCCCCCCCTGTTCAGCCAGATCAGAAGGGAGGTGCCCAGGTAGACGTCAAGGGGGGCAGGGCTTTCATTGTTCTCATAGGAAGAAGATTGTCCCCTGCTGTTATCTGTCTGGTCTATGGACTGGATTCCACATCTGAGAAGAGATGGCTTACACTAGGTAAAAGGGGCAGGAGGGAAAACTGCTTGTGAATATCTCTCAAACCATAAAGGTTTGAGAGATAAGACTTATATCATTCTTCATGTTTTTTTAATGCCTACAAAATAAAATAAAGATAGAACGAAGTATTACTATCCCTTTAACAACCCCCAACATAGACTGTACACACTACAATTGGCCTTTAAAGGGGTGGTAATACTTAATATGGAAAAAAAAAAAAAAAAAAAAAATATATATATATATATATAATTTATTGTGGGATTTATTTTCATGAATTAAACAAGGCCACCCCTACTGCTGATGGGTGTTTTATTGAAATGTTATTACAGATCAACAGTGGCGCTGTTGCTATACCACAGTATGGAGGTTTATGGTCATCTGACTAGATCTGTCCACAGTATGTGGTAGCAACAGTGCCACTGTATGATTTCAGGCCACTGTGATACTGCATCTGAAAATCTCAAATTTGAGCTGTAATAACTTTCGAATAAAGCACCTCTCAGCAGTGGGAGTACCTTTTTCTTACTCAGGGGGATAAACCCTACAATATATATCACGTATTAAATGTTACTTTTATTAAGGGTTAAAGGGATAGTAACATCTAATAACCACCTCTCACCTTACAATTGACAGAAAATCCTAATGGCCCTAGTAATCTCTGCTTCACTGTGAAAAAACTACCAGTAAAGGTCACATCTGCTGCCAAGACTGATGTGAAGATGTTCTCTCTTGACACAAAGGCAAAATTGGTAGGGGCCATTAGGAATTTCTAATCATGGGTAAGTGGGGTGTTATTGGGAGGTGTTCATTCTCCTTTAAATGCTGCATAGTTGAATTTCTCTAATTATATGCTTTCATATCAGAGCCAGTCCTGTTTTTGCTTTGCTTCCCCATTAAACCATAACCAGGCTCAATATCTGCCCTTGTTAATATCTAATCAAGAAAACTGTTCTTGCTCTTGCAGTTTCTATAGTGCCAAAGCTGTTCTGATCTGCATGGGGATCACCGCAATTGTCACCATAGCAGTGACCATTTTCTGCTTTCAGACCAAGGTGAGCAACGCAGCCTGAAATGGTTATAACCGACTCTTAATAATCCTACCTGGGAACTCTACAGACCTGCCCCGTACACTCCAGCTTATGCAGTGAATTATCGGGTCTCTGGGTACTGTATCCTATTGAAATATCGTTGCCTACATGCGACCCTCAAAAGGGCGACCTCAGAATGTGTCCCGCATCAAAAGGGCGACCTCAGAATGTTGCCATCATCAAAATGGCAACATCAAAATGTTGCTTGCATCAAAAGGGCAACATTAGAATGTCTCCTAATTAACCCCTTAGTGACGGCCGCGTGCAGACGTGGCCGTCTCTTAACGCCCGTCTAACATTTTTTTTTTTTTCCCCATTAGAATCCGGAGTCCCCGAACGGCGTGCAGCCGCGCGGGGATCCGGATTTCCTGGACGTACATGTACGTCCTCTGTCACTAAGTGACAGCCACCGAGGACGTACATGTACGTCCATTGTCGTGAAGGAGTTAAGATGCGTCGACATTTAGAATGTCACCCGCTTAACGGTCGCCACGAGGGAGCGGTGTCAACTCCTGTTTAAGTAATTCAGTGTCCACGTTTAACCCTATTGGATATAGGGTCCCCAAAGTAAAGGCTCCAGGCACATATTAACCATTTGAGTGCCTTGTTTAACCCCATGATCTTTACCTTGTGTAGTCTTTTGTTGTCCTGCTCATGCTCGTACATTCTGCAGAGTGTCTTTTAACACCAGTTGTGTGTCATTATACACCACAAATAGCTACACGGAGGTAGATAATTTGCTATCTGGACATCAGTATAGTACAGTAATTAATTACCTCCGTGTAGCTGTTTGTGGTGTATATTGACACACAACTTGTGTTAAAAGATACTCAGAGGAATCAACGAGTATGAGCAAAGTAACTGAAAACTACACAGAGGTGTAAAGGTCAAGGGGTGAAACAAGGCACTCAAAGGGTTAATATGTGCCTGGAGCAAATGCCGCATTGACACAGTGCCCACATGGCAACCTTTAATCGGGTGACTTTCTCAGGTCGCCGCATCTTAAGCGGATGACATTCTGATCTTGCCCTTTTGAGGGTCACCATGTAGTAAACCTCTGGGGGATAGAGGCTGATTTTCTGGCGGTGGTGAGTTTCTCCTTAAAGGGAGTAGTAAACTTAATTTTTTATTTAAAAAAAAATAAATAAATAAATATATATTTATATATATATATATATATATATATATATATATATATATATATATATATATATATATATATATAATATACTGTAGGGCGTTTCCTGTTGAGTAAAATAAATGTACTCCCACTACTGATAGATGCATATTTCAGAGTTATTACTGTTTAAACCTGTGTTTTTTTTACATTAGCAGTGCCCTCTAGTGGTCAAATTCCAATTAGTTATCCTGTTACATTCTAATGGAGAGGTAAGTCAGTGACATGCAGTTCTCCATAGAATGTGATACAAACTGCCTGTCACTTCCTGTCAGTTAGAACTATCAGGAAGTAAACACAGTAAATTCACTTCCTGATTATTTGAATTGTTATATGTGTTAAATAAAAAAACTGACAGCGGTGGGAATGACCTTGTTTTACTCTGCAGGAAAAGCTCTATAACTAGGGTTGCCACCCAGCCGGTATTTTACCGGCAGGCCGGCAAAAAAATTGGCTTCTGTTCAATGTTAAGTCTATGGAGGGAATGCCATGGCCGGTATTTTTTTTAAGAAAAGGTGGCAACCCTATCTATAACATATAGGAGTTCATAAAAAAGTTTACTGCTCCTTTAAACTCTCCCATTTCTCCTCCTTCCCAGCCTGTTCTGCCTACTTCCCATCCACTTTATTAGAAAGCCTATTGAGCCCCACCCCTTTTGTGACATGAATCGCATCCTTTATATCCTCCCACCGGCAACACATGAGTCTCCACCGGTGACTCTAGAAGACAAAGTTCCCTGGTGTGCCAGTAATCCGTAAAATGGTTAGAACAGACTCTAAATCATCAGCAGAAGTTCTGTGATTGACAAAAAATACACTTCTTTTAATTATCCATAGGTGTAAATTGGTACAATGACAAATATGTTCTAAGGCATTTTCTACCGGCTAAAAGCGGTGTATTCTCACTACTGGTAGATGGTTAATTCAGAAGTTATAACAGTACAAAATGTCACGGTGAGGTGACTCTGAGGGTTAAGACTGGTTTGTTAAGTGTTCCCCCTTTGCACTCTCTGACAGGTGGATTTCACGTCCTGTGGAGGATTCTTTGCCGTTCTCGGAATTGTCGTCTTCATTACTGGAATCGTAACCGCCATTGTCCTGGCATTTAAATACGTGAGTAGGGGGGATAGCGATGGATGATAGGGGAAAGAAGGTCCGTTGTCTTGATGGGAGAGGTCAGCGTGTATAGGGTTCTGGTATCGGAGGGATGAAACGACCATGAAGCAAAGGCCTGAATTTATTTAAAGGGATAGTAATACTTCGTTTTAACTTTATTTTATTTTGTAGGCATTAAAAAAAACATGAAGAATGATATAAGTCTTATCTCTCAAACCTTTATGGTTTATGAGATATTCACAAGCAAAGTTTCCCCTCCCGCCCCTTTTACCTAGTGTAAGCCATCTCTTCTCAAATGTGAATCTGGTTGTATGACCAGACAGATAACAGAAGGGGACAATTTTCTTTGAATGAAAACAATGAAATCCCTGCCCCCCTTGACAAGTTTTTCAGTTTTTTCCCTTATCTTAATTGAAGATTGTCCCTCTCTGCAGTCTACCTGGGCACCTCCCTTCTGATCTGGTTGAACAGGGGGGGGGGATATTTTGTTTGTGAATATCTCTTAAACCATAAAGGTTTGAGAGATAAGACTTATATCGTTCTTCATGTTTTTTTAATGCCTACAAAATAAAAATAAAGTTAAAACAAAGTATTACTATCTATTATTCTGGAGTAAACCAACTGCACCATAGGGGATAGATGGATAAAAAAAAAAAATCCTAAATTCCTGTGTGCTTCAGTAGATTATTTTAACCCCTTGAATGCTAGTGCATTGGCAAGCTCTCCAGCATTCAAGGGATTAAAAGCCTAATTAAATTTAACACGGATTCTTATTTGTCCCCCATGGTGCAGTTGGTTTACTTCAGTTTGCTTTTATAAATATGGGCCAAAGTGTCAAATTTAGGGTTTTATTCATCAAACTAAAGAGGTGCGATTATGGATCAAACTGACTGCACAGCAGTGGGGAAATAACCATTCCAGAAATTCTCATGGATTCCATTGGGACATTTAACCCAATGTGTTGCATACCCACCCTAGTGGGGTCTTCAATGCCTGGCATTTCCAATGGAGCAGTAAATTTACACCAGAATTGCACCTCTTTACAAGGATTGACATGAACATGTGCTCAGTGGGGGTATGTGAGAGATGGCCCAGTTGGTTAATGCACCAGCTGTAGAATCTGTACAAAACCGCAAGGTCACAGGTTCTAGTCCCAGCAAGGTCATCTCAGCCTTTTACCCTTCTGAGGTAGATAAAATGAGTCCAGGATATACTTGCAAATGCAAGACAATCTCAATGTATTCTTACACAAGAAATATATATATTTGCCCCGTTTTTTTGTAAGATATGGACTAAAACTTCAGACTTTATTACCTGTAGTAAGTCCAATGATTAGGATCTGATGTGCAGACTCCATTTTGTTTTACTTTCCGTAGTTGTAGGAAAAATATACTAGTTCTTGCTGCTCTCCCTAACACACAGATATATACACACACACACACACACACATATATATATATATATATATATATATATCTATAGATATAGATATATATATATCTATAGATATAGATATATATATAGATATAATGCTAGTGTAAATGCCTGTGTACACGGGCCAAGGTCCTGGTGATGTTAACCCTTTGAATGCCAGAGGGGTATGTAAAGCAACTCAAAGGGTTAAGCGGCCAGTCCTGCTCTGCGTCCTGCCGCTGACAGTCATGCACTATAAAGACTGCCCAAAAGCACAGAATGCTCCCAGCACTCCTACACCTCCCAGCATTTTGTGCTCCCAGCATTCCTACACCTCCCAGCATTCTGTGCTCCCAGCATTCCTACACCTCCCAGCATTCTGTGCTCCCAGCATTCCTACACCTCCCAGCATTCTGTGCTCCCAGCATTCCTACACCTCCCAGCATTCTGTGCTCCCAGCACTCCTACACCTCCCAGCATTCTGTGCTCCCAGCACTCCTACACCTCCCAGCATTCTGTGCTCCCAGCATTCCTACACCTCCCAGCATTCTGTGTGTTCAGGCAGTGTCTACTGTGCATGACTGCTTCTGACAAACATCCTAGCGAATTATTATATAGCATATACACACACCGATATATACACACAGGCACACAGATTTATATATAAACACAGGCACACACAGATATATACACACATCTCCTAATATAAAGCGCTAGCCTGCGAAGCTCCCTGTGTGCGTAACTGCACGTGCACAGTAGAGACTGGCCGAACATACTGTTCTGGAGCGGGTTGCTCCAAACGGCCCACCGCCTGTCTCTGCTCCCGGCTCTGGGGCAGCACCCGAGGCCGCTGGGTGGCACTTTAGCCTGTGTACACGGGCTTTCATACTAGTATGTATATACAAACACACACACATGCGCACAGCAATCTGAACACCATTGATAAGCACAGTTGAGCTCACAAGGTTTTTGTGTAATTTTTTGTATGTGGTTTGTGATATTTCGGTTCCTTCCGCCCTCCTTGGTTTGTAGATCCCAGCTCGCAGGTGCATTTGCATTTAGGGAAGGTGTATGTACCACCCTTATTGCCCTCACTAGAGATTGGCTCACAGCAGCGCCAGAACAGCATCACTACTTTGTAATCGCTTTATGCTAAAAATGCATGTTCACTTTAGATCTGACGCAACTAGGGACTTTCTCAATCTAAGGTGCCTTGACCTGGCAGACACGCTACACATGCTTTGGCCACAAACACGTAACTAAATCTCTGTTTATTATCTGTAGTAAATCACAGGCTATGTATTACTAAAATTTAGGATCTGATGTGCAGACTTTCTCATGTTTACCTATATGACCCCATTACCATTGCGATCTCAAAAGGCGTCTTAGAATTTACAGACCTATATTATCTGTAAATAGCCTGAGAAAAGATAGCAACCTTTCAGACTAAAAGAACAGCAGGCACTTATCTCTATGGATTAGCTCTTGTCTCCAGTTTCAAACTGTACAAACAAAATGAACCCTTTCAGTGCCAGATGAGTATCCAACACACTGTTTTGAAAAGCTGTGCAAAAGATTAAACAAATAGTGTCTGAATAGTCTACACATGCATAGCTAGCAAGCTTAGAATACGAATTTGGGGATCTCAAATAAAATGTTTACAGACGGTGTATTTAAATTTGTATCTAGCAATTCAGTTTTTAGGTGGTGTTTTCCTTTAATTACAAGGCGATTTCCCCAGTGGTGCCTGTAGAAAACGTTCTGGTTCATAGTGTGTGTACAAACAGGAAGGAGGGGTGGAGATGCAGCAGACACACTTGTGTATGTACAAGATTATTTCCAGGGAGTGAATGAAGCAGTTTCTTCCATCAGAGAGTTGTCAGCTCCACCTGGTGGTTGCTGTGTATATTGAAAACAAAAAGGTACCCAGAATAAATGTCACAGGGTTGGACCTTTCACATACGTAACTCCCAACATTTCACAAGCTCAAAGAGGGACACTTTTGCTTTAGATGGTGTTGATGGCGGGGTGGCTTGAGGGTGGGGTATTACTGAGACTTTTTAGGTTATTTTATGACTTACTGACACTTTTTTTGTGTAACTGAATAAATGATTTAGAGCAAGAACAAATTATTTTATTTACACAGACTAATATAAACACATATATTGAAATATATTGAACATTAATGTGAGTTTTGTTGCTGTGGAGCAATGTGATACATTTATATACACACCACATAATCTGATCTCCTAAACACAGGGACACCAGGTTGATACACGTATATACACACCACACAGTATGATCTCCTACACACATGGACACCGGGGTGATACACTTCTATACACACCACATAGTCTGATCTCCTAAACACAGGGACACCAGGGTGATACACTTATATACACACCGCATAGTCTGATCTCCTAAACACAGGGACACCAGGGTGATACACTTCTATACATACCACACAGATTGATCTCCTAAACACAGGGACACCAGGGTGATACACTTATATACACACCTCACAGTCTGATCTCCTACACACAGGGACACCAGGGTGGGAAAGAGGAACAGAGGTATAGGCTCATTGCATAATTTATACCTCCTCAGGAGACACACACACCCAGGGGTGGCAGTAAGGAGGAGTTACTGCTCCCATTGGGTAATTCAATGGGGGTGTGATTTTCACAGGAGTTGCAGTACTGCTACTCCTGTGAAAATCATGCAGGGAGTTGGCCTGCCACCACTCTCCAGCCTGCCCACCACTATCCAACAGATGAAAAAACAAAATGGCTGCTACTTGCTCCTACACCACCCTAATACACACATGCTCCACTCACACAGCATCAAACACACACACAGCATCAAACACACAGTGCCATAAAGGGATCCCACACATTGCAACCCAGTGTATGGGATTCCTTTCTGGCAATCAAAGGGTTAAGGCTGTAACTGTGTTACTGCTTCCCTACTGACAAACTGCTGCACTCCTACTAATGACTACAGGTTTACACCACACAGTGTGATCTCCTCCAACAAAATAACAGCCAAATAACTCTTACTTCACTTGATTCCCCTCCCTACAAACTTTCCTACCTGCACAGAGCCATGTCTGCTGGTTGCCTAGCAACCACCCCACTTCCTCCACTATACAGGAAGTTGTGAGGAACCAAAACCTGTTTTTGCTGCTGGGAGAAATACCCTGACCTGCTCTGTGTGTCATCACATAGGACTCAAGACCACTGTTGTGTATGTATGTCTGTAAGTCTCAGTATGGAATGTGTATGTGTGTGTCACTATGGGTTGTGTATGTATGTCTGTAAGTATGATGTGTGTGTATGTGTGTCTCACTATGAGATCTGTATGTGTATCTCGGTATGGAATATATATGTGTGTGTGTGTGTGTGTCTCACAATGACATCTGTATGTGTGTCTCACAATGACATCTGTATGTGTGTCTCACAATGACATCTGTATGTGTGTCTCACAATGACATCTGTATGTGTGTCTCACAATGACATCTGTATGTGTGTGTGTCTCACTATGGGATATGTGTGTCTCACTAGGGCGTGGGTCTGTCTCACTATGGGATGTGGATGTGTAGTGTGTGTGTGTGTGTGTGTATGTATGTTTGTGTGGCTGTGTGTGTCTCTCACTATGGCCATAGCTGGGAACTTTTGAAATACCATCACTCACAGATCTGATATTAACCCTTGAAGCCCAGTGGGGAAAAATAGTACATTGCATTAACAGTTTCATTGCCAGAGGGGGGTAGGTAATGCATTGCAAATTAATAACAAATATACACTTATGGATGGTTATATGTGAGTATCTCACTATGGGGTGTGTGTGTGTGTATCACTATGCCCTGTGTATGGGTGTGTGTCTCTGCATGGGATGTGTATTTCTCTGTCTCACTATAGGGTGTGTGTGTGTCTCACTATGGTGGGTGTGTGTGTGTCTGTATGGGATGTGTATATGTGTGTGTGTCTCTGTATGGGATGTGTATGTGTGTGCTCACTATGGCGTGTGTGTCTCTGTATGGGATGTGTGTGTCTCTGTATGGGATGTGTGTGTCTCTGTATGGGATGTGTGTGTGTGTCTCTGTATGGGATGTGTGTGTGTGTCTCTGTATGGGATGTGTGTGTGTGTCTCTGTATGGGATGTGTGTGTGTGTCTCTGTATGGGATGTGTGTGTCTCACTATGGCGTGTGTGTGTCTCACTGGGATGTGTGTGTGTGTGTTTCTCACTATGGGATGCATATGTGTGTGTGTCTCATTACGGGATGTGTATACGTGTGTCACTATGGGATGTGTGTGTCTCACTATGGGATGTGTGTCTCACTATGGGGACACTATGGCAGTTCAAGTCAGCTGGGGGGGGGGGCGGAGAGCTAACACAGAACGTGATCACATGCATGCACGCCGTCCCACACTGCTAGGATAATATATTATAAATGTACTTATTTATTTTTATGTATTTGAAAACTTAATTCAAAACTGCCAATGTGTCCTATTAAACAAAGGTCCAGCAGATGTATAGGTTAGGAGATATTCACACTTTTATGTCTGGGGAAAAAGTGAAAGTCTCCTGGTGCAGCACGGAGCTTCATTAGCATATTAAATGTCACTGAAAAGCTTAAGAAGCAAATAAAACATCACTGGTACCGCCATTAGCATGTATTAGCACGCTGTACCAAGTATGAATATCTCCTTAATTTGCTGGTGTTTTGGTTCACATGACACATAGGCAGTTTTATAATTTAAGTTTTCAAATATGGAAACAAATCAAGATGACAGGTCCACTTAACCATTTTTATTGCAAAAAAAGAGATAAACGTAGACACAGTTAAAATGGTAGACTGGCTTTCAGAGAGTTAGCATTTTTATTTTAATTAGAGGTTGTTTAACCCATTGAATGCTTGAGACTTCTATTGCATTGCAGTGTGTTGGAGATGTCTAGCGTTAGACGGGTTAATGAGGCAATAAAACATTACAATACTCATACTTGTTTAAAGGGATAATAATACTTAATTTTTACTATCCCCCGTGTTGTAGCCCTTAAAAACCGGAATTAAATGAGACCAGCAGCATCTCTCAAACCTTTATGGTTTGAGAGATATCCGCATTCAAAGTTCCCCCTTCTTCTCTGTCCCCTGACGTCAGCGTTCTAGCTGACAGCAGGGAAATCCGGTCCCAGGACCGGCGGCGGCTCTGCATCAGTAGCGAGATTGATTTATAGAAACAGAAATCCTTCACTGAAATGGTCTTCTACGTGTGCTTGCAAACCAAGAGCAAACTAAGCACACGTAGAAGACCATTTCAGTGAAGGATTTCTGTTTCTATAACGCGATCTCAGCACTGCTGCAGAGCCGCCGCTTGCTCACTGACCGGATTCCCCTGCTGTCCGATAGAATGCTGATGTCAGGGGACAGAGAACGAGAGGGAACTTTGAATGTGGATATCTCTCAAACCATAAAGGTATGAGAGATGCCGCTGGTCTTGTTTAATTCCAATTTTTAAGGGCTACAAGTGGGGGCATAGTAAAAATGAAGTATTACTATCACTTTAAAATATTCAACAATATATACAGATTCCTGGTTGGCTCAAGCTAGTTTATCAATAGTGTTCAAATATACTATTCTTTAAGTCACAGGTTATTTATTGATAAAAGTCAGGATTTGATGCACAGCCTTTTTTTTTTTTTTTTTTTTTTTTTTTTTTTTATGAATTTCAGGAGGTTTTGGCTCCTCCCTTTTTCACAACCGTTGGCTCCCTGTTCTCAGGTGCTAGTTGTCTTTACGGAATATATAATTACCTCCCTTCCCTCATTAGAGGTTTGCGCATAGTAGCGGTAAGCAGGGGTGTAGGAACCGGGGGGGGGATTGGAGGGTATGCATTTTCCCCAGCAAATCATACAGGTGTAGAAATCCCCCCCCCCCCCCAGGCGCTAGGTGCACCGGCCCAGGGGGCACAGGCTCTGGGTGACCGGCAGGTGGGGAGTGCACTGCACAGCACTGCCTCCTGCCGCTGGTCACCTCCTTGTAGCGTGGCCGAGCAGATTGGACTGCGGGTAGAGGAGCTTCTGTATTCCATACACTCAGCACACTGCCTGCTTTAGTCTGGAAGGAGAGAATTGCAAAGTGTTTGAGCTGCTGAAGATGTCAGAAGTACAACGGGTGGAGTCTGGGGCCCAGGAGTCCTGCCAGATGATATATATTAGTGCTGCTATGAAAATATTCTAAACTGGTACATTTTCTCTTTATTTTCTGCAGGTGTATTGGCTACACATGCTGTACGCTGCTATCGGAGCCATCGCTTTTACCCTGGTTGGTATTCTATATGTCTCTCTAGAGGTGGCGCGTAGTGGTACAAAATGGGCATCGACACAACTATACACTACATCACACAAACTACAGATTAGAGGAGTAATATGCTCTACGATTGTCTCTTAGTTTAACACATTCTTACCTATGATGATTTTTAGGAACAAAAGTTTACTCATCCTTTAAAGGGACACTAATGTCCCATAAAAAAATCTTCTAGTTTTGTAGAGGTTAAAAAAATACATTATTTGCAGCAAATCCCATCTCTCAAAGTCCCCCCCTTCCTCCCCTTCTCCTGACGTCAGCGCTGTGCTGACAGCAGGAGATCCCGGCCCGGGAACTAGCCAGCGGCTCTGAAGCAGAGCCGAAATTGCGTTCTTTAAAGGGATAGTAATACTTTGTTTTAACTTTACTTTATCTTGTAGGCATTAAAAAAACATGAAGAATGATATAAGTATTATCTCTCAAACCTTTATGGTTTATGAGATATTCACAAGCAAAGTTTCCCCTCCCGCCCCTTTTACCTAGTGTAAACCATCTCTTCTCAGATGTGGAATGCAGTCCATACACCAGACAGATAACAGCAGGGGACAATCTTCTTCCTATGAGAACAATGAAAGCCCTGCCCCCCTTGACAAGTTTTTCAGGTTTTTCCCTTATCTTAATTGAAGATTGTCCCTCTCTGCAGTCTACCTGGGCACCTCCCTTCTGCTCTGGCTGAGGAGTGTTACATCAGTAAAAGGGGCGGGAGGGGGATACTTTATCATTGAATTACTCTTGAACTACAACTCTGACAGAACTGAAATAACACTCTCCAAAGTCCAAATACTATGAAGATTAATTAGAGCTGCTTTTATTATGAAACATTACTATCCCTTTAAAAAGAATTACTTTATCGGAAAGGTCTACAAAGTGTGCCTGGTTTGCAAGTGCACTTTGCAGACCATTCCAGTGAACTAATTCTTTTTAAATAACGTGATTTCGGCTCTGCTGAACAGCCTCCGTGGCCGACTTGAATCTCCTGCTGTCAAAAGGGAAACTTTCAAAGGAAATATCGCTCAAACCATAGCGGTTTGAGAGAGAGGATCTGTGCCACATAATTTAGTTTTTTAACCTCTACAAAATTAGAAGAATTGTTTATGGGACATTACTGTCCCCTTGACCCTTTGAGTGTCGGGGGGTGTACAATGCATTACAGAGCTGTGTACCCCTCTGGCACTCAAGGGGTTAAAGGGGTGGGGGTGAAGTGCATTGCTTTGGTTTTTAGGGGTTAATTTGTCTAACACATCAATATACCTTGGTATGTGTCCTTCATACAGAAGCCTGGTCTCTCTTGCTGCCATTTCCTGTGTGTGTGTAATAGAATCACACGTCCTCACAACACAGGACTTCAGTAGAGCTGAATGACACTGGAACAACACTACAATGTATCAGATTGTCCATTGTTAATAGTTTGTTTACAACAACAAAGATACAATAGAAAACACAAGTAGTATATAGATACACCTGGCTGCTGTATGGAGAATGCCTACCCGGGTAAGTCCTTCTGTAAGCAAACGTAAGAGCCATGTATAAATGCGAATGGTTGCTATGAATCTTACCACTGTACAAGTGATGACATCCAGGAATGGTTGTAGATGTTACGTCTATGGAGTCAGACATGACTGTAGCTGTCAGTTTTTTTCAAACTTAAGCAAGTGCTTGAGCCTACTTAACCCTTTAAGGTCCAGAGGGTTGTTCAACTCATTGTCATACCTGAGAACTTCATCCTCTTGCGTTGCGACTGGGGGTATGTAAATCACGTGATTTGTATCATAAAGGAAGTGAGGCTTAATTGGGTGGGCGGAGCTTATCAGCATTGCATTGGGGTTGTGGGCGGCACAGGGTGGGAACAAGATGTAGTGGGTGGCACGGCGCAGGGTGGGGTGAAGGAAGAGGAAGTGAGCGGCAGAGGGTTGGAGGAAGTGGGCAAGAAGTGGGTGGCACATGGTGGGAAGGAGGAGAGGAGGTGGGTGGAAGAAAATAGGCAGGAGGAGAGGAGGTGGGTGGCAGAAAATGGGCAGGAGGAGAGGAGGTGGGTGGCAGAAAATTGGCAGGAGGAGGTGGGTGGCAGAAGGTGAGAACAAGGAGAGGAGGTTGGTGGCAGAAGGTGAGACAGAAGGTGGGAAGGAGGAGAGGAGGTGGGTGGCAGAAGGTGGGAAGGAGGAGAGGAGGTGGGTGGCAGAAAATGGGCAGGAGGAGAGGAGGTGGGTGGCAGAAAATTGGCAGGAGGAGGTGGGTGGCAGAAGGTGAGAACGAGGAGAGGAGGTGGATGGCAGAAGGTGGGAAGGAGGAGAGGAGGTGGGTGGCAGAAAATGGGCAGGAGGAGGTGGGTGGCAGAAAATGGGCAGGAGGAGGTGGATGGCAGAAAATGGGCAGGAGGAGGTGAGTGGCAGAAGGTGGGAAGGAGGAGAGGAGGCGGGTGGCAGAAGGTGGGGAGGAGGAGAGGTGGGCAGGAAGTGGGTGTCACAGGGTGGGAAGGAGGAGAGGTGGGCGGGAAGTGGGTGGAACAAGGTGGGAAGGAGGAGAGGTGGGCGGGAAGTGGGTGGAACAAGGTGGGAAGGAGGAGAGGTGGGTGTCACAGGGTGGGAAGGAGGAGAGGTGGGCGGGAAGTGGGTGTCACAGGGTGGGAAGGAGGAGAGGTGGGCGGGAAGTGGGTGGAACAAGGTGGGAAGGAGGAGAGGTGGGTGTCACAGGGTGGGAAGGAGGAGAGGTGGGCGGGAAGTGGGTGTCACAGGGTGGGAAGCGGCAGGAAGTGGGTGTCCCAGGGTGGGAAGGAGGAGATGTAGGCAGAGTTTCTCAAGAAATTTTGCAGCCAGAGAATTAGCCTCTGTCCCCGGAGACCAGTTAATTAACTCTAAAATCCCAAGTCTCGGAGGCAGATCTGTAGAGTTCCCAAATATGCTCATTGTGAAGCCTTGAGTTGCACGCCCCAATGGTCCTAAAGAGTTAAGATTACCATGTGCATTGAGCAAAGACTGAGGTCTTCTATTATTCACCAGCAACTGTCATGTCAGCCTCCATGAACAGGACATCCAGGGCTGATTGATGATGCAAACGCTTTTACAAAGGCGCAAGGGCAAAAGTCATAGAGACCATTAGAATGTAATAGCCATAGTAAGGTAAGTGTGTGGTTGGGGGGGGTGGGGATTAATAGATGTTGTTTCTCCTATAACACAAATAGTTTTCATGTCACTGGTAAGACAGTTGAGGTGGTGTAGGGATTCTTTGGAGGATCAGTAATTTTGTCCGGCAGGCTGTCAGTGACTCGTTCTGTCTTTCTGACCCCCAGTTCCTAGCATATGACACTCAGCTGGTCATTGGAAACCGAAAATACGCCATCAGCCCGGAGGAATACATCCTGGGAGCCATTAAGATCTACACCGACATTGTGTACATCTTCATCAATCTGCTGCAGATTGTGGGCAGCCGGACGTAGAAAAGCACTGACTTCCTGCACCTTCTCTTTAAAGTCCTTTAAAGGTCATCACCTGCTTCTCAGCCCTTTAAAAGACCAGTAAACGTTTATTCTTTAAACAAAAAAAAAGTTATGGCTTTTCCTGTTGAGTAAAACAAGGGTTCTTCCACTGCTGGAAGATTTTTCATTCAAAACTTATTATGCTTTAAACTTTTTTCATTCAGCTGCAGTTTTTTATGTGATCACCAGGTGGTGCTGTTTTTTTATCACTTAACTATGGAGCGCCATAGCTTATGACTCCAGGATGTATATACGCTAAGGGAATAAAGAGGAGATGACTTCTCCAGTTTTAGAAACTCTCCAGTTTTTATGGAGCATCGGCTCCATAAAATAACAAAAGAACTGGATAATTTATAAGACTGGAGAAATCATCTTCACTTTATCATCTCTCTGTCACACCTTAATGCATACCGCCCCCTCCCCCGAGCTCTCTATTGACTTTTGGACACTGTGCTGCTGTTATCTTTTTCATAGAAAAAAAAAAGGTTTGGGCTGTAATAATTTTTTATATAACAAAGTAAATCTTCCTGCAGTGGAAGTCATCATTTTTTTACTCTGCTGTAAACCAGTATAACTTTTATTTCACTTAAAATGTTTACTCATCTTAAGAGGTCATCACCTTCTTCACTTGTTCCTTGGGGGGGGGTCGGGGTCAGACCTTCTTTCCTCTACCAGGTCCTGGAGGGTCATCACCTTCTCCTCTTAAAGGGCCTTATGTTCAAATAAAAAAGCAGAGCAATTCTGAGGCAGAACCGACTGCACCATCAAATACAAATTCTCAAAAGATTTAACCCATTGATTGCCAGAGGGGTATGCAAAGCAATGCCTACCCATCTGGCACTGCCAGATGATGGTAATGGATCATTTCAATAAAACTGAATATTGTAGATATTAAAAAAAAAAAACAACAACTCATTGGTGCCAGTCCGATCTCTCAAGCATTTATAGATTGAGAGATCTATGATTACAAAGCTTCCCCTCCAGGCCGTTTCTCAGAAGTCTGCCCTCTAGCTGACAGAAGGAGATTCTGGTCCTGGGACAGGCCAGCGGCTTTTCGGCAGAGCCAAAATAGCGTGATCTGAAAACAAATACTTCTTTGGAACGGCCTACAAAGTGTGCTTGCAAACCAGGTACACTTTATAGACTGTTCCAATTAAGTATTTGTTTTGGATCACGCTATTTCGGCTCTGCTGAAGAGCTGCTGGCTGGTCAAATGACCGGAAAATGCTGCTGTCGGCTAGAGCGCTGATTCTGTGAAATGGCCGTGGGGGGACTTTTTAATCCTATATTTCTCAAACTATAAATGTTTGAGATCGGACTGGCATCAATAACTTTATTTTTTTAATATCTACAGTTTAATATCCAGTTTTATTAAAATTATCCCTTACTATCCCTTTAAAAGGAGATAGCCCCTTGAATGCTAGATAGGTCTTGAATTTATTGCTTAGCAGTGAACTGAAGACCTCTCTTGTATTCAAGGGGTTAAAACCTGCATTTGGAGCAGTTTGCTTGCCCCGCCACGGGGAATACCTATCGGGGCAAATATTTAGTAAATGGGGGAGCAGAAGTGTAGCACCTCTTGTTATATTAACCATTTTGAGGACCAGAGGTGTGAGTAAACCCCTCTGGTCTGCAAAGAGTTAAAGGGATAGTAATACTTAAAATGTAAAAAAAAAAAAAAATGTTGTAGGGTTTATCCCCCTGAGTAAAACAAGAGTACTCCCACTGCTGAAAGGTGTTTCATTCAAAAGTTATTCATTTTCAAAGTTGAATTTTTTAGGTGCAATATCACAGTGGCCTGAAATTGTACAGTGGCGCTGTTGCTACACCATCCTATGGAGATTTATGGTCCTGAGACCAGAGCTGTCCATAGGATCGTGTAGCAACAGCGCCACTGTACAATTTCAGGCTACTGTGATATTGCACCTAAAAAATTCAGCTTTGAAAATGAATAACTTTTGAATGAAACACCTTTCAGCAGTGGGAGTATTCTTGTTTTACTCAGGGGGATAAACCCTACAACATATTTTTTTTTTACATTTTAAGCATTACTATCCCTTTAACTCGTGCACTTAGTTTTTTCCAGTTCTACAAATCTTCAACTTATGTTTAAAGGGATACTAATACTTGACGTCAGAGCTGTATGGGACAGAAGCGGATCCCGGTCATTTGACCGGCAGGCAGCTCTTCAGCAGAGCCGAAGTAGCGCTATCTAAAATGAAATGGTTCATTGGACCATTCCAATTAAATATTTAATTCCAATTTGTGCTATCTTGGCTCTGCTGAAGAGCCGTCTGCCAGTCAAATGACCGGGATCCGCTTCTGTCCCATAAAGTGCTGACATCAGGTAAAGGGGAGGGAGAAGGGAACTTTAAATGCCACGAACTTGCAAACTATAACGTTTTGGGACATGGGAGGTTATTCTTCTATTGTTAATCTCTACAATTTTAGAAAATTTTAAACATAAGTATTACTATCCCTTTAATGTTCCTTTTGGTTGTTTATACGAATAACGTTAAAATACAAATATGCTCTTTTGCTGTAACCTTAATAGATGTTTATGTAAATGTTCCACACTTTTTGATAACACTGAAGGTGTATGAGATTACAAGTGCTATTTTTTCCAGCAGGCTGGGGAACGTATTTTCTGTTGCACTCGTCACTTCCTGGTCAGGAGGCTGTACTGTGCTGTGAGACAGAGCAGGAAGTTCAGAGTGCAGAGAAAATTGCTTCCCTTACACTTCTGAAAAACTTTAGGGGTAGTACGCACAAATACAGAGGAGCAATTCTTAGACGATCCATCTGTAGCATAGTGGACAAAAAAAATCTGCAAATTATAATTTTTACATTGGGATTTTAACCCTATTGAATGCTGGAGAGTTATTTTAACCCATTCAAAAAGTTAGATGCCAGAATGGTATCCGGTGCATTGTGTTGCAGTGTGTTAGATATCTCTGGCACTCAAGGGGTTAAATTAGTGAGAATTTTCATTTCCTCCTGTGGCTGGTCTTGTCCAGAATTTCTTAATTTACGTGTGTACTGCCCCTCAGATCTATAAGAGCAAGCTGAACTTGAGCATTAGTTTTACTAGGACTGTGTTTTGATTTTGTAACCCTTTCCATGCTGGAGGAGACTGCAGTGCGCTAAAGCTCAATGCACTGAAGGATTTAAAGCAACAGTTTGTCAACAGAGGTCAAACGACCTTTTCTTTACATGTATATACATTTTATATATATTTTAGATTAGACACACCTTTCTCAGTTACTAGAAATTTCACCAATGTGTTGCAAAGCAGTGCTTTGAGATGTGTGTAGCATTCAAGGGATTAAATGAGTGGTAAAGATTTATATGTACAAATATATATTGTAGGGTTTTTCCTACTAAATAAAACATGTAATTCTGCTTTTGAGATGCTATGTACAAGAGTTAATACAGCCCAAAGATAAATCCATCCATTTAGATCTAGAGAGAGATGGAAACAGAGATATACAGATCTAAATTTTTATGTATAATTTTTTTTTAATCCAGCTGTTGTCAACAGCATTAACAGCTGTCCTGAGGGCAATTTTCCTTTAATCTATTGATGTCTATGGGGGAGCTTGAGTATTTAGGTGTAATTCAGTAGAGTTTTGGAGGCTACACACATTAAAACTACATTTAAAGGGCTAGTAATGTCAGAAAAAAAGTTAACTATATGGTATATACAATTAAAAGAGTACTTGCACTTATTCGTATCTCTCAAACCGTTATGGTTTGAGAGATATAGGAAAAAACAGTTGTCTGGTCCCTCCCCTTTCTGCTTGACGAGCTGTAAAGCTCTCAGAAGCAGATTCTGGTCGCTTGACTAGATGTGGCTCTTCAGCAGCGCTGATATAACAATATCTAAAGATAAATACTTAATTTGGGACAGTCTACAAAGTGTGCCTGGTTTGCAAGCACACTTTGTAGGCCATTCCAATAAAGTATTTATTTCTAAATAGCGTGATTTCAGCTCTGCTGAAGAGCCTCTGTCTGGTCAAAACACTGGAATCTGCAGCTGTCAGCTAGATGGCAGACTTGAGTGAAACAGCCAGGAAAAGGTAACTTTAGCAAGTTATATCTCTCAAACCATAATGATTTGAGAGATAAGACTTACACTGATGTTAATCTTTCTTTAATGTCTACAATATTAAATCAACTTAAAATTAACCATTACTATCCCCTTAAAGCAATGGGAATTCTTATTTGCCCCCTATGGTGCAGTTGAAATGCTACAGAATTGCAGCTTTTACGCTAACACTCCATAGAAAGTGAAAAAAACAGCTCCACTTGGTGACAATAATAGAAAATTGCAGTTTATTATAAAATATTGAACTGTAATAACTGTTCAATGAAATATCTTCCATCAGCAGTAGTGCATTCGTTTCACTTGGCAGGAGAAGCCCAACAGTATATATATTTATTTTGTTTTCATACTCAAACTGCTACTTTTATCTATAAAACATTGTGCTGGCTAGACCAGAAAGATACGGCAAACTAGCTGCTCCTGTAGGGAAGCTGTTAAAATGGAATTGGACATGGAAAATGGTCACTTATGGCAGAATGCAGGAAATGTGCGCATCTGCTAAAGGCATTTTTGTGTGCAGATAGATTTTGCGCATGTTCTAATCCAGGAAGCCATATACCGAGTCCTTCTTGAATTGCGCATAAAAAAAAAATTTTTACAACACTGCTACACAGACTTAGAAATTTGTTCGCAATAGCACTTCTTGCATTAGGCGGATTCGCTATTCCACTCACACAGATTCTTTAATTCTGGCCACGCCCACAAAAAATAAATATGCGCATCTGTTCCCTAATCTTGATTTTTCACGCGCAAATCTATTCCCTAGTGTTTTTCACACTGGAAATAACGACTGCACATTTCCTGCATTCTGCCACGCTGCTGTTTGATGTTGCAGATTTTTGCAGGTGGGTGGAACATCCAATTCATTTACAGCACCAAAATGAATAGGTGGTTCTTGGCTTCAGTTCCCACCAGTGCTTCCGTTGATAAACATGATATTATCTCAGTATCACAGCAGTTCTGGAGAAGAGCAATCTGTGATGTGTAGATTAAAAAAACAAAACAAAACAAAAACTTCTTTAAATGGTAAGAA
The DNA here is from genome assembly GCA_037306005.1 of Rhinophrynus dorsalis. NCBI lineage: Eukaryota > Metazoa > Chordata > Amphibia > Anura > Rhinophrynidae > Rhinophrynus > Rhinophrynus dorsalis. Next base: position 239,621,977 of record CM074725.1, read on the forward strand.
CATCCTTTGTTTTTCAAGGTCACGTTCTCCAGGTAAGGGATTTTAACCCTTTGAGTGACAGCGAGGTGCACCTCTGGCATTCAAAGGGTTAAGCCTTATTTATCAAGCTATAGAGGTGAAGTTCTGAAGCCATCCAACTTCATTCACAAGGTCGAAGTGAAAATTCTGCACTTTAACCTCTTGACTGCTATAGAGATCTCCTCTTTGGAAACCTTTCTAGCAGTCAGCGGGGTTAATAGACTAATTTAAAGAAAAGTGGATTTTCATCGCCTCGTTATCCTGCCTTCGGTTTGCTCCAGAACTGTACCTGATAAAAGCTCAGCGGTGGAGAAGTATAGCACTGGAGTTATAAAGATAGTGTCTGCAAGCTGTTGAGTGCCATTTTAACCCTTTGCGTGCCAGTGGGGTATGGAACGCATTGCATACAGCTGTTTTGCACCATAATTATTCCGTTTTGCCATTGCGCATATGGCTCCTTGTGTGTCTTGCTGTGATATGGTGAACATGCTTAGCCCTTTAAAGACCAGAGGATTGCGTAATTCCATGTGTTGCACATAGCTCTGTTTTTTTAACTCTGACAATAGTAAATACAATGTAAATGAACCATAAAAATGTATATTATTTGTAACGAGTGACTGGGACTACCGATAAAGCCTTAATTTCAAACTATTGGAAAAAAAAATACATTATATTGTCTTGTAAATAAAGTTATAATAGAAATGGCTATGCATGTATGAATTCATTATATCAATGTCTTCAAATGTAACTACAGACATACCTGGCAAGGTCTGACCCATTAGGCTCAGGGTCTTGGGGTGAAAAGCCCAATTTTCTAGTTTAACACCTTAAGGACATCTGGTCCTTAAAGGTATAGTAATACTTAACAGCTTGAGTGCCAGAGAGGTACGCAACGCATTGCAAAGCAATGTGTTGTGTACCCCTCTGGCACTCAAAGGGTTAAAAAAAAATGCAGCTCCAGTTGATCCTCCTGTAAACTTGGCCATGTAACTGTTTCAACATTTTTCGTTTAGTAGTTCAACAGAAATTCAATGCTTAAGTATCCCCCTACCGCTCGCTTTGCTGCCTCCCATCAGATGTGGAATCCGGTCCTGGGACTGGACAGCACAAAGTGAAGGACAATCTTCATCCACTATGTATAAGGAAATCCCTGCCACGCCCCCTGACATAGGAGGGAAGGATTTTCTTTATGCTCAGTGAAGATTGTCCCTCGCTGCGCTCCATCCAGCCAGCTGAGAGAGACAGCGTGATGTCTGTGAAAGGGGAGGGAGGGGAATGCTTTAACATTGAATTACTGTTGAACTACTAAACAGAAAATATTGAAACACAGAGTTACGTGGCCCGCACTATAGGAGGATCAATCTGAGATACATTTTTTTAAGGTATTACTATCCTTTAAGGGGCTTAAAGTGCATTATTACCAGCTACTGACTGCATCAATAGTGTAGATTGGTGCCAGTTCTACCAGTGCAGCAGAGAGAGAGAGAGAGAGAGAGACCCTTCCTATTGTGTGTGTGTACAGCTAATCCTACTATTAATCCTTTGAGTGCCAGACGGGTATTAAATGAATTATGTACCCCTCTGAGACTTAAAGGGTTGAAGGTTTGAGGACTGATTGGAGCAGGAATAATATTACAAAGATCTGACAGTCGGCTTAGTTTGGAAATTCCCTGAGGTTCGTTGGTCTTTGCACTGCATTCCTGGAGGGTTGATAAGGTATAGGTTTCTGGGATTGCCTTCATTTGCACAGTTTGTTCAGAATCCCTGTGCAGTTTGATTGAGATCTGGGCAAGAAGGGGCATCCCTAAAACCTGGACAGTAGGAATGGAGTGCATCCCCACCCAATATAAAGGGAGCCACTGAGTGAGGGGGGAACCACAGCATTTCCTATTCCTTCTGTGTATAACCTAATGTTGGAGATTTATCTAGCTTTCAAGGTTAAATGCCCAACTTAGATAATTGGAAAATGTAATGTGTTCCCTATAGAGCAGTTGCCTTTCCCCAGCTACCGAAATATGGCCCATAATCCACTGAGACAGGGCTGTCCAAGTTCATTCCTCAAGGGCCACCAACAGGCCAGGATGTAAGGATTTCCCTGATTAATCACAGGTGAGTTAACCCCTTAAGGACCAGCAGTCCAGGGAACTTCCCTTCCCTTAACAATCCTTGACGGTCATGGGTAAAAGTGACTGAATGACTCATGACGTACCAGGACTGTTATGGATTTCAGGGATCCCTGCGCAGCTGCACGCCATTCAGGGAGCCCTGAGTCAGATCGACAAAAAAAAAAAAAAAAATTGCCCCGTGGTCCTTTAGTGACTGCCGCGTGCCTGAGCGGCCGGTCGTTAAGGGGGTTAAAGACCACTTTGATCCTTGCCGATGCATCATGACCTGTTATGCGTACCGGCACACCGCTTTGGGGCCTAAGAGAGACCGCTCCAGTCTTGGAGCAGTCAATTTTAGGACCCGTTTTTTTACTTACATCGCTCCCGGTAGAGTGCTGTAAGTAAAAAGTACGTGACGTACTATGACTGTCACCGGTCCTTAAAGGTATAAGGTCCGTTATGGTCATAGCATGTCATCTGGTCCTTAAGGGGTTAATCAGTGGATCATTCATTGTGACTGACTCACCTGTGATTAATCTGGGAAATCCTTACATCCCAGCCTGTTGGTGGCCCTTTAGGACTGAACTTTGACAGCCCTGATCTAAGAAAGAAGCCATTTTGTGGCTTAGTAAATATCTACCTAAGTATCTGATTACCATTTGTCCAGATTCTCTGGGACACGTCAGTGTGTCCTTCTGCACTGCATTTAGAGCAAGGGAACTCTATTTCTTGCGCTTCCCCATGCTCACTGCAGATTGCAACTATGTTTCTGCTGCTGCACAAGCATGTTAGTCCTGTGACTGTGTGAGGATGACGTCAGACATATCCTCGTGCAAAGGGCTCGTGGCATCAGAAGTGCTGCTCTGAGTTAGTGCCTGTTCTGTGCCCGACACCACTATTTATAACCATAAACTGTGGCCAGTGTAGGAATTACAGCTCTTTTAATACATAGTCCTTCCATTTCAGGAGAACAAATGGAATTGGACAATTATCTGTTTCTTGGCCCGTTGTGTGGTGTTGCATTGTTAGTTCACACACAAGCCAGCTAACAGGTCTATAGGGGATTCATTTGCATTTGGAGACTTGCTGCTGTTGTCTCTTTTCATGAGGAGCAAAGAAATATCAATGCCAGTAAAACAGGCCATCACAATACCTGGAACTTTGTCTTGTGGTCTTCCCAGTCCTGAATGATTCTGTCCATGGAGGCGGACATGAGTTGTTGGCATATTTTCAGACTTACACAGAGTGCATGAACCTACTAAAAGGGATAGTAAGGTTTCATAATAAAAGCAGCTCTAATTAATCTTCATAGTATTTGGGCCTTGGAGAGAGTTATTTCAATTCGGTTGGTTGTAGTTCAAGAGTAATGGAATGACAAAGTATCCGCCTCCTGCCCCTTTTACTGATGTAACACTACTCAAAAAATTGAGCTGTGGTGGGAGTACCCTTGTTTTATTCGGGGACATAAACCGTACAACATGTTGGTTTTTTTTTTTTTAACATCTTAAGTATTACTATCCCTATAAGGACCACTGATGGTCCTGTCCAGTCATGGGTTTCAGGGGTCCACATGTGGCTGCACAATGCTAGAGGCCCCTGAATCCATTTCGCTTAAAATAAAAAATGCCCTGTGGTCCTTAACTGCTAGTCGTGTGCCATAGTCCTTAAGGGGTTAAGGACTATAATTCTCATCATCCCCAACTGCCTGCTTGGGGATAAGGACTGTGTCCCCACCGGTCAGGAAGTCTGACATTTGTATGCTCGAGAGGCCTCCAATGCATTGCAAAGCAATTAGTCAGAGACCTCTGGAGCATACACTGGATTAAACGGTGGATGCAGTATTGTTCAAATCACAGTTAGCACCTTACTGTGTAGAGGCAGTTAACCCTTTGTGTGGCAGAGGGGTAAATGCAGTGTGTACCTCTCCAGCACGAGGCAGTTAAAATGGTTTTGTTATATGTACTTGGCTATTCATTGTAATTGAGTCATTGCTCTGTTAGGACTGTTTCCTAATCTAATGGAAGAAAGACAGATCAGCAATGTTACGTTCTGGTAATATCTTTATAATAAACGCATCATTCAAAATCTCATTAGGAAGAAACATAAACAAGTCAAAAAGCCCCGGCACAATGAGAGATTCGCAGACCTTGACATTAGCAAGGTGCCTCTTACAGAGACAAAGCGGTCCTCGTATACATTACATACCTCCTCCCAAAGCCTTTATATCGCAGCTGTGACTGAAAATAGGAAGGTTTTAATTTTAAGTGTGGTGTGTATATAACCTAATAACCCCTCACTTATGTTTCTATGGCTAGAAAAACCTAATGGCCCCTTTGAACTTTGCTTCTGTACCCATCTTCAAGAAAGGTGTTGTTCAATCGGTCATGGATGAGATGTCCTTGGAAGCAAACAGTGATTTTTTTTTTAACCCTTTAAGAACTGGCTGAGCGCAGCCGGCACTTAAGGACCACAGAGAATTTTTTTTTTTTTTTTGGTGGGGGGGTGTCTAACCGATTCAGGGCTCCCCAAATAGCCGCGGGGGAAGCCCTGAAATCCAGGACCATCATGGATCCTTCTGGCACATTATAGGTCCTTAAGGGGTTAAACTAAAACAGGCAGAATGCATGATTCTTGGACCTGAGGGGTTAACATTACCATGGGCAGTGTGTGTACCCTGTAGTCCTGCTACCAACTGGCATGTCTGCCTCCATAGACATGACATCAAGGACTGACTTAACCCTTTCAGTACCAGAGAGGTATCCAACGCAATGAGTTGGATACCTCTCTGGCACTCAAAGGATTAAGATGTCTTAAACAAATGTACCAGGCCTAAATTCATAGGGGCCATTTGGATTTTCTGGCCATAATAAGAGTGGTGGTGTTATTAGGAAGTGTTGCTTCTTTAACTGAATCTGAAAATCATCATAAGAGTTCTGTGTTCCTTTCCGTTCAATTGAACAGCCGGCACAAGCAGACCAGGTAAGACCCACAAGGTCCTTTATCCTAATCTGCTGGTACACCTGAGTCACTGCACGTGGAGGGAGCTCACATCTAATGAAAGGCACAGCTGAAATGGACAGTGCGAGGTAACTGCACAGTTAAAGAAAAAAGAGCTAATATATAAAATATACTACTAAATTAAATGGATAGTAAATTGTATTTTATATTATAGCCCTTAAAAAAACATGAAAAATGATATAAGTCTTATCTCCCAAACCTTTATGGTTTGGGAGATACACACATGTAAAATATTGTAAAATGGTCTTTTCCTGGCTGTTTCAGCCAAGTCTGCCATCTAGTGGACAGATTTGGAATTCGGTCCACAGAGCAACCGGCAGCTCTTTAGCAGTGCCGAGATCACAATCTGTGAAAAGCACTACTTAATTGGAACTGTGTACAAAGTGTGCCTGGCTTGAAAGCTCACTTTGTAGACCATTCCAATTAAGAAATTATTTTTAAAGATGTTGATCTCAGCACTTCTGGAGAGCCACAGCCGGTCCCGGGACCGGATTCCAAATCTGAAGGGTGGCGCAATGACGTCACTCCAGGGGAAACTTTACTTCTGAATATCTCCCAAACCATAAAGGTTTGGGAGATAACTTGAAAAATGTTATGTCTTTTTTTTAAGGGCTACAATATAAAATAAACTTATTTTCAAGTATTACTATCCCTTTAAGAAAATGTTCCTTTTAGAAAAGTTGATGATTCAAGATTAACCCTTGCAGTGGTGGAGGGATGAGCAATGCATTGCATTTAGATATTGCTCACCCCTCTCGCACTCCTAGGGTTAAAATGCACAGACGACATCCACCCTAGTACGCTCGTCTCAGTGCCACATCTTGGACTGATCTGAAGAGAGTTGCCCCAGCTCTGAGACCTCCCTGCAGTCCCCGCTATGTGGATCTGTTGAATCTCAGACGCTCGTACTCCCCCTGGTTGGAATCTTTCATCCTCTGACGCACTTTCAGCTGTGCGAGACGCTTCTTATCGACCTCCCTCTTTGCCAGTAGGAAGAGTATGATGCCAGATGGAAAGCCAATAGCCCTGGTTCAGAAAATAAGCACATCATGTTCTAATGAGCTGCTTTCAATACAAATTACAATGCAAACACAAATAATGGAAAATACCTACTAGGATTAATGTAACCCTTTGAGTGCAATGCAATGTGTTGTATTGCTTGCCTCATTTGGTACTTAAAAGGACAGTAATACTTACAAATTACTAATGCCAGTATTGTAGCACTAAAAAAAAAAAAAAATTAATTGCCCCCAGTGACATCTCTCAAACCTTTATGGTTTGAAAGATTTTCACTCGCAAATTCCCCCCTCCCTTTCCCTACAACGCTGACTGCAGGGGAAGCCTGTCGTACAACCATCCTGTGGCTCTGCAGCAGAGCCGAGATTGCGATAATAAAGAAATCATTCACTTAAAAGGTCTTCTATATGTGCTTGCAAACCAAGCACATGTAGAAGACCTTTTAAATGAATGATTTATTTTTTATTAAGGCGATCTCGGCTCTGCTGCAGAGCCGCTGGATGATCGTAGGACAAGCTTCCCCTGCAGTCAGCTATAACGCTGACTTCAGGGAAACGGGAACTTTGCGAAAGAATATCTCTCAACCATAAAGGATCGAGTGATGTCACTGGGTGAAATTATTATTATTTTTTTTTTTTTTTTTAGTACTACAATACTGGGATTAGCAATTTGTAAGTATTACTATCCCTTTAAGGGTTAAAACATTTGAAAACATACCTCCAATAAACCCCACTAACCTTAAGCTGAGCAGAACATCCTAATTACTGCTATGAATGGATCATGCGTGGACCGGTTCCCCAAACTATATCTTTAATACTAGATGTTATAGCTTTGGAGGCAGACATGATGCATTGTATTCAAACTCTGGGACCGTAAAGTCCACCCACTGGAGTTTCCTGCACAAGAAGAATTCAGTGGTAGGAGTCTGGAGTCCTACAGTTGGTGAGACCCGGTGCTAATGAACTGCACATTTGCTGGTCTTTTGTTTAACATGATATATAAGCAGTTTTTAGTGCCATTCTCAAACATGCAAACTTGAATTAACCCTTTGACTGCCAGATGGGTACACAATGCACTTGCATATCCCTGTGGCACTCAGAGTTAAGGGGTAAGTTACACTTTAAATATATTTAGAAGAAACCAGATTATTATTATAAATCCTTTTATTTGCTGCAGACATTTAGACAAACTATATATATATATATATATATATAAATAAAATATACATGTTCCCCAGTCAGAGTAACGTTACCAGTCCACCCAACAGAAACAAACAGAAGACCCTTTCCAGCCCAAAGTATATGCATGAATATTATTCATACAAAAAACTTGTGACCGATTGCTCTTGGACCAGGCAGAAACTGTTATTTAGCATATCCTCAAACACCTCTGCACCCTTGGAATGGTCTAAAACGTGTGCTTGAGCCACAATCTCGTTAGGTACAACGAATCCCTTCATTGGAATGGTCTAAAACGTGTGCTTGAGCCACAGTCTCGTTAGGTACAACGAATCCCTTCATTGGAATGGTCTAAAATGTGTGCTTACAAACCAGGCACACGTTTTAGACCATTCCAATGAAGGGATTCGTTGTAACTAACGAGATTGTGGCTCTGCTGCAGAGCCTCCGTGTCGATCGACACGGATCTCCTGCTGACAGCTTTACAGCTGTCAGTAGGAGACATTGAACTTTAAATGCATTATCTCTTAAACCATAGCGGTTTGAGAGATACTTTTTTTTTTTTTTTTGCATTTAGCTCAGCTTTTTTAAGCTCTTCTAAATGCAAAAAAAACTTTTTTTGGACATTACTAACACTTTAAGTGCCAAAGAGGTATCCAGCACATTGTATTGGCACACAAAAGGGTTAAATCCACCTATTCTCCCCTCCCTTTTGCCAACTACAGACTGCTTAGTGCTGCTTAAACTGAGAACTGCTCGCACAGTACAATTTACTGGAATACTGAATGCCCTGTATATTGATTCAATACCCTGGAGCCCATGGCAGGTAATTTTGCATTTCCGGTACAGATTCTGTCCTGGCTGATCTTCAACAACTTTAACCCTTTGAGTGCCAGAGGGGTACGCAACACATTGCAAAGCAATGCGTTGTGTACCCCTCCGGCACGCAAAGGGGTTAAATGTATCGCAAATTGGGCCACAGCTCAGGGAGGCACAGTGACACCACTTTCAATAATGTAACAACTGACCCTTTACATTTCAGAGGGCTGTTCTCTTCCCTCCATCCCCCCAGATAACATGTAACATTCACTTTGCTCACTTTAGTTTACAACCCCTGGTGGCACATACTGGGTACTGCACCTTATTGAAAAGAGGTGTGTAAAAATAAAATATTTGAACTGCGTTGAGCACCGTTCTGATTTCTCAAAGGGTAAATTAAAAATAAATTAAAAAAACATTATATTCTGGATGATATGACTTCATCACATTGATTGGCATTGCCTTGGGGACCATTCTAGCACTCAAGAGGTTAAAACGGAAGCAAATAGGGTTGCATGAGATTTGACTGCTGGAAAATGATTGCCCCTTCCCACTGCATCAGAGAACAAGTGAAACCCCCAACGGCAAAGATGCCAACTGTTACTCACCTCTGGCTTAGAGAGCATTATTTCTTAAAGGGATAGTAATGTTTCATAATAAAAGCAGCTCTAATTAATCATCATAGTATTTGGACTTTGGAGAGTGTTATTTCAATTCTGTCAGAGTTGTAGTTCAAGAGTAATTCAATGACAAAGTATCCCCCTCCCGCCCCTTTTACTGATGTAACACTGCTCAGCCAGATCAGAAGGGAGGTGCCCAGGTAGACTGCAGAGAGGGACAATCTTCAATTAAGATAAGGGAAAAACCTGAGAAGCTTGTCAAGGGGGGCAGGGCTTTCATTGTTCTCATAGGAAGAAGATTGTCCCCTTCTGTTATCTGTCTGGTCTATGGACTGCATTCCACATCTGAGAAGAGATGGTTTACACTAGGTAAAAGGGGCGGGAGGGGAAACTTTGCTTGTGAATATCTCTCAAACCATAAAGGTTTGAGAGATAAGACTTATATCGTTCATGTTTTTTTAATGCCTACAAAATAAAATAAAGTTAAAACGAAGTATTACTTTCCCTTTAAAGGTATACTTCCCTTTTAAAACTTTATTCGCCAATACAATCTTCCGAACATTTTATTACTACAATAACAAAGTTAACCCTCTGTGGACCAGAGGTGTGTGCAATGCATTTTGAAGCAATACGCTGCACACCTCTGCTGTCCTCAAAGCCAAAGGTTGCCCACCTCTTTCCTTACACAGATATCCTGCAGTGTACCAGTTGTTTACACATTAACCCCATGAGTGCCAGAGGGGTATGCCTTGCAATGTGTACCTCTCTGACACTCAAAGGGTTAAGGAGACTCCTTGATAACCCCTGCATTGTCATAGCCCTAATTATCCATTTGAGTGCCAGCGGGAGTACACAACGCATGGCTCTGCAATGCGCTGCATACCTCTCTGGTACTCAAAGGGTTAAGACTCAGGATCATACTTGGCAAGTTAAAGGGATAGTAACGTTTCACAATAAAAGCAGCTCCAATTAATCTTCATAGTATTTGGGCCATGGAGTGTGTTATTTCAATACTGTCAGAGTTGTAGTTCAAGAGTAATTGAATGATAAAGTATCCCCCTCCCGCCCCTTTTACCTAGTGTAACACTGCTCACCTCAGAGCAGCAAGACTGTCCGGATGGATCACAGAGAGGGATAATCTTCAATGATCATAAGGAAAAACCTGTTGGGGGGGCGCAGGGTTTTCCTTATGATCACAGTAAGAAGATTGTCCCTTGTTGCGATCTGTCTGGTCAAGAGACCAGATTCCACATCTGAGGGGAGGTGGCTTACACTAGGTAAAAGGGGGGGAGGGGGATACTTTATCATTCAATTACTCTGACAGTGTATAATAATAATAACTAGTATTTATATAGCACCTTTCTCCCAGTGAGACTCAAAGCGCTTTCAGCGCACGATCTCGGAATTAACCAAAGCGCAGCTGAAATAATAGATGTTATTATTACGCAATCAATGGTTCTCATTTATTGACCTCGGAAGGATGAAGAGCTGAGTTTACCCTGCTGGGATTCAAACCTGCAACCTTGAGGCTGAATAGGCTCCATAGTCAGGGAATTTACCACTGAGCTATCTCACCGGCCTAACTCGCCATGGCCCAACTACTATGAAGATTAATTGGAGCTGCTGTTTTTGTGAAACATTGCTATCCTTTTAACCCCTTAGGGACCCTTGACGTACCAGGACCATCACGGTCCTTGAACTACCCAAGGACCGATGACAGTCATGGTACGTCACGTACTTTTTACTTACAGCGCTCTACCGGGAGCACTGTAAGTAAAAATAGGGCATGAAATAGACCGCTAAGATCGGAGCGATCTCTTTCAAGCCCCATAGTGACGCGCCGATACACGTGACAGGTCACGTGTACCGGCGCATCAAAGTGCCCCTATGCGGTCATTATGGGACGGAAATGTCCCGCGACCGCTGGTCGTTAAGGGGTTAAAGAGTAACAATTTTGGGACAAAGGAAAATCCTTAAACAATGTAAATGGGACACTTAACCCCTTGAATATGAGAGGTTGCCAAGGTTTTGATAAGAAATGTATTGGGGACCTTTAGTATTCAAGAGGTTTGAATCCACACTTAACCCTTTCAGTGCCAGACAGGTATCCAACATATTGAGTTGGATACTCTCTGGCGCTCAGAAGTTTAAATCAATGGGAATGTTTACTTGTCCCCATAAGATGCAGTTAGTTTGCTGTAGAATTGCTGCTCTTTTTGCTTCCTGGATAAGAATGTCAGCGTTCAGCAGTTCCTTACCAGGCCAGGCCCACTTTCTTCATGGGGTTATTTGCTTTGCGCTGTGGGATGTACTCTGGCATCCTGTGGTCTTGACCACGAGGACTGAGGTTTTCACGCAATGCTGAGTTAGTGTGCAGAGGTTTGGCATTGCGTGGCACAGAGGGTCTGAATAAAGAGGTCTGTCTCCAAAGTGTGCCAATGAAGGAGCCTGAAAAAATAAAATTTAAATACATCTGTCAGTTGAAGGTAAACATTTTCATGCTATCTCTGTTAGGGGTAAGCCCCTCCGGTGAGGATGATGGGAACTGTAGTCATCAAGAACTGGTCAGCCTAACCTTGCCCAACTCTGCTTTATGTATAACCATTTTTGGACTACAAATCCCATTGTCCTCAAGTGGACAATGGATCTTTGGCATTCAAAGGATTAAATACAAAGAAGCCTTGACTGCATTGCAATGTAATATGCTGAAAAAAATATATATTTGGCATCCAAGGGGTTAAAAAAATATTTTTTTTATTGTAGTTGAAATATAAATTACTAAAATGTACTTTCTACTAAGTAATTAAAAATGGATTATGATCAGACTAAAGATATTTACAAGGTGTAAAAGTAAAACTAGCAAATTTTTACAATTAACCATTTGATTTAACCCCTTCGTTGACAAGGAGCCGGTAAACTGTTGTAGGTGTCTCAAACTGTCACACCCAGTTCCTGTTTAGCTGATAGACTTCTGAGGTCATGAGTTACATCACCAAGACATGTGACCCTCTTGAACAGGAAGAAAAAAAAAAACTCCATTAGGAATATAGAAACTAATTGTCTTACTAGCAGTTGGAAATGCTGCTGTGTGTAGGTTTTTACCAGCATCTCATTCTCTTAATAGAATCAGAAGTGATGAAAATTCAGGGAAAATGCAGCTACCTGGGACAGTTGTACAGTTTTTGTGGTTCCATTGAAACCCATATTATAAAGTTTGCAGCTGCATTATCGAACTGGAAAGTGTCTCTCCCACAATCACAGCACGTTGCCTGTGTGAAATGCCCCACAGGACACAATGATTCACAATTCAAACTTTTTTTTTCCCATAATTTTATTTCACTGTGACTGTCGCCTGTATGAATGGGGCTAAAGGACTAGCTGATATGGGCACAAACTCTGCTGCAGTAACAAGTTCCACAGACTAAATATCAGTGTGTTCTGTGGAGTGAATTTCACTGCTAAAATACTTTCAATAGCAAAGAGAGGAGTTATTCACGGAAGTGTGATAAATATATGATAATCTCCATTTTATCACCTCTATCACACAGTGCATAATCCCCCGTGTTGCTGCAACACAATCACTAGTGTGAACTAGACATTAGGTAAATAGAAACCAGCTCAGTCACTGTGAGCTGACTAATTCCCATCTCTATACATGATCTCATCACTAGGGGGCAGAAGTCCATTAGAAATATAGGAATTAGTTGACTCACATAGCACAAGCTAGTTTCTATCCTCAAAACAGACAAGGTCCATCTGCAGGATATGAATTAGCTGCAATTGTAGTAAAGTTTAAGATAACATATTAGAAATTCTGGGTCAAAGAAATACTAATGCCATAGTACAGGATATTTCTAAGTATATATGACTATTCTGTCCAATCTTAGGTATCTTCCAAAAGTACCCAGAAACACTAGTGGAGAACTTTACAGTATGCACCCTAGGAACCAGTGGCTCTTTCAGTAGACTATACCAGAGAGGTAAAAAAAAAAAAAAAAAAAAAAATTTATATATATATATATATATATATATACAGCTGTTGTATAATGGAAATAAAAAAAATCTACTCTACAGCTTTACAAATATGTTCAAAGTGTATACAGAATTTTTGAAGCACAGTTAGTCCCTGTGCAGTACTGCTTAACCATTTGCGTGACAGAGGGGAATGCAATGCGTTTTGCTCGCCCCCTCTACCACCCCAAGGGTTAAAGTCTGTACTGCCTGAAGCACAGGGGGATAAAGTGACTTTGTGAAGGTCACAAGATGTTGATAACTGCGGATAAGTCATGAAGTGACCTAACAAGTCTCCATGATACCCCACTCACCAGTAGTGCCCACAACAACACCTAACACAAGTGTCCGTCTTTGCCCATTTGAAAAGCTGAGAGCTGTTTTACCAAGCAAAACCACCCTACCACTTCTGAGAAAAGTTGTAAAACTGATTTTTTTTTTTTTTTTTTTTAATGGGAGCCCTGACACCCTAGAAAAGGCATGACTGGTAGCTGAGAGAGAGAGCAGATTTTAGGCTTCAGAAAACAAACAGAGGGTTTTTATACATGCTGGCATGGAGTACAGGGGATCTGACAGTGTGTCTAACCCAGAATCAGGTGTTAGAATTGCTTGAAACAAAGCAAGAGCTACTTGTTCCTAAAGATGCAGCTTCCCATGTGACCTGTGCAATGGGTTACATGGCACTGGCTGCAAAGAAGCATAAAAAGGGAAACAAACCTGAACTCAGCATATTTAGTTATTCACGGAAGTGTGATAAATATATGATAATCTCCATTTTATCCATATCATTATGCTTCCTTTCTCATCACATGAAGTGGACGATTGGTGTTGGACATGCCCTGTTCCTAACCAGGGACTCTTCTGCAAAATAAGATTCCGGGAAATAAAATCACCACGGAGTCATGGGGGGGGAATGAACACACCTACCCACCCCCGATTTCAATGGTTATTCTAACCCCTCAAATGCTAGGGATGTCTCAAATGCATTGCTTCAAAATGCGTTTGAAATCTCCCTAGCAGTTAAGGGGTTAAAACGGCAATTTAACTAGAGGGACGTTTGACTATTTTTTAGTATTCATCCCCTATGAGACAACTGGATCTCTAGCCTCCTGCATAAGGCCCCCGGTGCCTACTGACTGGATGCCCACAACAGAAAGACACGACTGTGCAACCAGTCTCCCTCCCAGTTATCATGCCGATTCTAAATAGGGCACATTTAGGAAAGTTACCAAACATAAACAATAATAGTTACCCAAACTCCCTCCTCTTATTGACACCAGCATCCTTCCAATGGGCGCCGCCATCTTGGCTGCTCCTGTTTCCTATCTGCCCCGGGGAACCCTGGGAATTGTAGTTTTCTAGTTGTAGTAAACAAGTTGCAACCGTAGGACAGCCAGGCCGGTTTACAAGTGAGCTTGACTGATTCTGGAGCAAGCCAATTGCAACATGGGAGAAAACCAGAATTCCTTAATCTCTTGATTTTAATGGTGTTTTAACCCCCATACTTTGCAATGCACTGGACGCCTCTCTAAAATTCAGTAGTTTAAAAGCCTAATTATAATGAATGGCAAATTTTGTTTCCTATGGTAATGTAACCAGGTAGTCATCTTAATGCAGGACTGTACGGGACCCAGTACAATCCTGTAGTGGGAATTTTACAAGCATCGCTCATTAAAATAGCAATGTGGCCACTTTATAATGCATCTGATTTCTCCCAGTCATTCTTAGTACATGAGCTTCAGAGTTATCTGTTCTAACGCTTTGAGTGCAAGAGGGATGCACACTGTTTTACATACCCCTATGACATTCAAAGAGTTAATAACCATAATTTGAATAAATAAATCGCGTTATATATATATATTCATATACACCTTTCGCATGTCCCTCTTTAGATTATATATATATATATATATATATATAAATATACAAAAATCGACAGCAGCACTCACAAAGCCTAATCAAAAAAAATTAAATAATATAATCAGTGCACGTCCCATACAAAAAAAAATATATATATATATATATATATATATATATATATATATATATACACCACACAATCTATGTGAACAGTCACAGTACTGTTCATTTTTTCCTAAAATTATCCCTTTCTCCTATACATTGTTTAGCGGATATATAATTACAAGATAAATGATTGCCTTCCTCTGGATCAACAGGGGTGTTTCTGGCATGGGCTTGACTTGATGGACCATGTCTTTTTTCAGTCTCATAAACTGACGCTGTTACTATGTAAACAAAAGACAATCAGCCGTTAACTTGTTCAGCACACATAAAGAGCCTAATGCGCAACATAATACAGGAGCAATTCTGGGGCAAACCATTCAAAGAGGGGAAGAATACAAATTCCCAAAATAACCAATTATTTAAATGTTTTTTTTTTTTTTTACCTCTTTGAATGCTAGAAAGGTCTCTAAAGCATTTCTTTACAATTTGTTTGAGACCTCTCTAGCATCAAGAGGGTTAAAACCCCCCCCGTGTAAATTGTAATTTCTCCCCTATTGTGCACGTGGAACGAATTGATGCTCCTTGATTTCCCTCTTGTTACATGTCCTGCTCTGATGCTTTGAAATGTGATTTTTGGAGTGTGAAGAATTTGATTATAACAGGTAGGTTCAAACTGATTGGACGGAAAAGGCACCAATCAGATTACAGAAGAGCGTTAGGGCTGTATGTTCAAAAGACAAGTGGAGGAGTTCTGGGGCAAATAGGGTTGCCACCCAGCTGGTATTTTACCGGCAGGCCGGTAAAAAATTGGCTTCTGTCCAATGTTAAGTCTATGGAGGGAATGCCATGGCCGGTATTTTTTGAAGAAAAGGTGGCAACCCCAGGGGTAAAACCATTTGCACTATAGGTGAGAACTAAAAATTCCAAAAATTCCCATTCATTTAAATGGGGATTTTAAAGAGAGATTGTAAAACGATGTGTTTGGAGACCTCTCTTGTTTTCAATGGGTTACAATTCAAAATCAATGGGAATTTTCAGTTCCCCCATAGTGCAAATGGTTTGCCCCTGAAATTCACCTTTCTTTTGAACACAAGGCCCATAAACACTGCGCTTCCCTTCCCGCAGTTTCTTGTCAATGAGCTGTGAATTAGAGATTCAAATTAAGAAACAATGGTCTAGATTAAGTGCGTCAAACTGCATTCTAAAATGGCAGAGACATATCCCCAATTTTCATATCTGGGAACTTTGTTAATAACAGCCCTCGGAGTGACAAGTTGGACTGGAGGTGTCCAAATGTGATGATCTGAATCAAAGTGTGGGGAGGACTTCATGGAAGTGGGTGCTACTGGGATGAGGGAAGGTGGGGTAAGTCCCAAAAATGGACTGAGAAAGGGTCTTAGATCTCACTAACCCGGTGAATCATCCTCTGTCCCTGGAGATTTAGTATCTAAAAGTGTCCAAACACAGCACAATTATGAAGGTCGACTCTAACCAATCTGGTCAAAACTGGCCAGATTGGCTGGTTATCGTTTTGAGTATGGACAACATAAATCAGGTCAGGTCAACCAAATTGGCCATTCTGGTCGGTCGGCGTTGCTTGTAAATTCTGATTGAATGGAGATCAGAACACATTGTGTGTGGCCGTAACAGACCAAACCACAACGACCTTGCAAGGGGCTGTGGCATCAATTCGTTCAGACTTGAACGTGGTACAGCACCCACATCCTACCAGATAAACAGACGATCTGATTGCAGATTATCTGAATTTGATCTGTATGTGCTTGGACAGGAATAACCAGCAATCTGATTGTTGGTCAGCTTCAATCGAAATCATAATGTATATGGGTACCTTTAGTCAGTAACCTAGAATCTTTGGACAAATAGAGTTTTCTCAGTTATTCTGCTTTTATAATCATTCTAACACATGAGATCCCAAAAACCTGCAATGTCTCAGCCCATTAGGAATGCAGTCTGATACCCCTGGTCTAAATTTTACCTGGAGAAAAAGTTATGATTGATTTTATCCAGAAAGATTCTTGTTATAGTCTAATTCAGTGGTTCTCATCCCTCTCCTCGGGGATCCCTAAGAGACCGAGTCTTTAGGATTTCCCTGCTTGTACACAGGTGTGTTAATTAAATGACTGACCCTCTGATTAAATCAGTGGTATTTTCATGCATGGGCATAACTTGTGTTCATAGGCCCCGCTGTTTCAGGGGGCCTCACCCTGGGCTCCCAACCATGACAGTTTACAGTAAGAAATCAGTTTAGCCATGTGGCTGAGGAGGAGTGAGGCCAAGGTGACCAAATACCCCTTTATATCAGGGAAACTTACAAAAATGCACACTGCAGGGTTACCAATTCATGAGCTGCCCTGCAGAATGTAATGTTCAAAGAGCTAGTCAGAGACACTCAACTAGGAACGAGCCTGCCCTCGAATTGATGAGGCTCTATAGGATAAGTATCCTACCCAGGATGCAATCTCCAGACGTGGACCCATTGCTCACAGTGCCTAGAGAGATCAGCTGCACCTCACTGATGAGGCCCAACAAGGCCAAAATGTACGTCTGGGGTTGGCTGCTTTGTCTTGTTCAGAGAGGATTTGCCTGGCACTTTGTGGCTGAGCTGCCTTTTGGTAGGATCAGTATGATGTGCTTTAGGATATTTTCTCTCTGTGAAAGACACTAGTGAGCTAAAAGAGACTGCACCCTGGGTAGAATACTTATCCTATAGCCAGGGCCGGATTTGCCATAAGGCAAAGTAGGCACCTGCCTACAGACGCACGCCACTGAGGGGCGCCTGCCAATGGGATACTTTTTTTTATTATTCTTTGAAAAGATAAAAAAAAACAACAAAAAAATGGCCACAGCCCTGGCTGCACCGACGCCCACTCCATGTCGCCCTCACACTGCACCTCCCTGGCAGGAGATCTGTTGTCTGTGCCTCATTTGGCACAGTCCTGTAAGTGCTGAGCTCCCTCGTCGGCTCTGTAGGAATGCAGAGCGCTGGGAGATGACATAATCTCCCAGCGATCTGCATTCCTGAATAGGAGACCGTGTGGGAGCTTCAGCAACTACAGGATTGACTTACCAAAGGAGACACAGACAACAGATCTCCTGCCAGGGAGGTAGGAAACAGACAATGGGAGGGAGGCAGGCAATGTGAGGGCAACATGGAGATGGTGGGGGCAATTTGGAGCTGATGGGGGGCAAGTTGGAGCTGACGGGGAGGCAACATGGAGATGGTGGGGGCAATTTGGAGCTGATGGGGGCAGTTTGGAGATGGTGGGGGCAATGTGGAGCTGATGGAGGGTAATGTGAGGGTAGCATGGAGCTGATGGGGGGCAAGTTGGAGCTGATGGGGGCAATGTGAGGACAATATGGAGATGGTGGGGGGAAATGAGATGCTGATGGGGGCAAGTTGGAGCTGATGGGGCAATGTGAGGGCAATAAAGAGATGATGGGGGCAATGTGGACATTAGGAGCATTGTGGAGGTGTGCGATGGCCAATGGGGGGGGCGCTTTAGATTTCTGTGCCTACAGGCTCCTGAGATGTAAATCCGGCCCTGCCTATAGCGCCTCATCAATTCGAGGGCAGGCTCATTCCTAGTTGAGCATCTCTGACTAGCTCTTTGAAGAATGTAATGTTCATAAGTGTCCCTGATTTAAAGGGAAATGTGATCACCTTAACTCTTTGAGGACAAGAGGGATGCACAACACATGGCAAAGCAATATATTGCACAACCCACTTGTCCTGTAAGAGTTACATGTTGTTGTTCTGGGTGCACAACACATAAATGTATATAACAGAAGAAGAGAAGAAAAGCAAAAGCGCCTCCTTGTGTGATATCTCACAAAATCCGGACCACCACCCACAATAGGACCCGACAGATGGATACTCACAAACGAGAATGCTGTGATTGTACTTGTGTAGTATTTGGGAATTCAAACTGTCCCAAAGTGCAGTTATTGAACCGGAACTGCGGGCTGGGCCGCTCACAATGTACACGTTCTCTCAGAACAGCCAAATAACATGAAATCATAAAAAAAAAAAAAAAAAAACACAGAGCGCCTCATAGTGTAAAACTGTAATACTCCTGATATAAAATACACTGAAATGATACTCACACGTAAGTTAGTGAGATAAATCTGACTTTCAGGCAAATGGAGAGATTGACCCGTCTCCACTCGGGTACCTCCAGTGAAACAGGAATCCTCTGATCTCACCAAATACAGGAACGGTAAAATCCAAATCAGCACAAAGATACTTCAAACTTTGAAAAAAAGAAGATGGTAGCAGCTCCAAATCACAAAAAAATGTATTTATTACAAAATTACCATGTCAAGGATTAATATATCTATTAAAAAAAGTGTAACACGTTTCGTGGTGCTAAACCACCACTTTCTCAAAGACAAAAAGGAGCCTCCGCCAAACAACCACTTTAAAAACTTACTCATGGTCTTTCATTGGTCCAGTTGATGGGCGCATCAAAGATCCAACAATGCACTCTCCGGGTCAAACATCATGCATCCGCTAATGTGCCCAATTCAAAAAAACTATCATCTTCATACATTTTCTTTCATTAACATTGAGTGCAAAAAGAGCTATCCACTCTGTCATGTCTCCCTCAAGTCACTGAGTATGCTCAACACAGAGCACAACTGGCATATCTCGAGACTTGGTAACCTGAGTGTATCAACATAAAAACAAGCATTGATTTCAAATGAATTATGCATGTATCCATAGTGTCATTAACAAACTCAATAGAGAGTGTCACTGACACAGCTCGGGACTCGGTCACCATGTATCTCAAGCATTAAAAATAATTACAACTATCATCTTTTTATATATATATATATATATATATATATATATATATATATATATAGATAGATATCAACAGTGTCAAGAATCTCCCGGGTTGCTAAAACAAGCTCAATAGAGGTTATGATTGAAATATCCCAAGATTCAGCTGCTCTGTATATCAAAATACAACCAAGCATTGGATTCCGAATTATATATGTTTCCAAAGTGCGATATATCGCCCAGGCTGTCCAATAAACTCAATACAGATTATAGCTGGCATAGCTCGGGACTCGGCCACTATGTATTTCAAACATTAAAAATAGTCATTCGAAAATAATAAAAAAAACAATCATCTTGATACATTAGCATATAATTAAAAAAAAAAAAAAAAATATACAGATATGCACAGTGTCAGATGGCCTCCGGGTGGCCAAGCAAGCTTAACAAAAGAGATAATTGACAAATCTTGAGATTTGACCACTGCGTATATCAAACGCATAAAAATACAACAGGACATTAAATTATACAAGATTATGTATGAATCCACAGTGCCGTATATCACTCGGGTTGTCCAGCAGACTCTATAGAAAGTACAGTTGACCTAACCCAGGACTCAGCCACTATAATAACGTTGTACTGTGGAGGTTCATATATGTTAGGAACCAGGAACCAGACAGACACTAAAATATTAAAAGCAAAACAACTTTATTAATGTGATAAAAATAAACAAAACAGAACTGTGATCCAAGATCATAAACCAAAAGACAAGCCAGGGACAGGAACCAAGACAGGTACTCAGCCAAGCCGGAGTCAGCAGCACAGAATTCTGCATTGTCAGGAACAAGCCAGGATTCAGGAGCACAGAAGTCCACAATGTCAGGAATAAGCCAGGAGTCAGGCACCAGAAGGATCATCAGAGGAAACCAGGTCATACACGGATAAACTGGCGCACAGGAGAATCCACAGCAGTAGGTAAGAAACACAAGGACAATCAGGAAGTGAGCCAAGCTGCTTTAAATACCCTGAAAGGGTTGGCTGATAACAGTCAGATGAGTAATTACAGAGAGGTCAGCTGATTCAGCCTGATTGAGGAAAGGGAAGACCGCAGCAATCAACAGCAGAGCTTCTGGATTAGCTCACTATCACGGTGCCCGTGATCCCTAAGCGATATTGTTACTTCCGGGTTTACACTGGCTGCGTTCTTTTTGGCACTGGGTTATTGCTCCTCCCAGGGCTTGCCTTTAAATACACCCTCCTGTCACTATACCGGTGCCCTTTCCTGGTGTACTCGTATCTAGCGACTAGTTGTTTTTGTTTCCTGTTTCCGCGTATGACCCGGCTCGCCTGACTACGCTTGTGCCTGACGCTCTTGTGATCCAATCCCGTTGCTGACTTGGACTGGCTGACTAACTCCTTGTGTACCGAACTGGCTTGGCTGAGCATCTGATTCTGTTACCGACTGGACTGGCTGACTAACTCCTTGTGTACCGAACCGGCGTGGCTGAGTGTCTGATTCCGTTTCTGACTAGGACTGGCTGACTATCTGTTGCACCGATCTGGCTGGGCTAGTGTTGGTGGTCCTCCTGACTGGCTGTGAAGTCCGTGTGTGGACTAGCCTATTACCTCCGTATACTATACAGGGAGACACCGGTCCGGTTACATTACGTGCCTATCTCCCGCTTGCTTGCCGCTCCTACTGTCTCCGGGAGCTTGTGGGAGTCCCTGCACTCACCAATGTCTGTGTTGCCTCCGGTAACCCTATAAAACCTGGGTCAAGCCAATACCACACTGTTGCCCGTGTTGCCTCAGTTTACCCTAGTGACCTAGGGTCGTTACATCGCATCTGGTGTCTGTTGTCTCAGTTAACCCTAGTGTGCTAGGTCCTGTCACTGCCCGAGTCCGGTCTGCGTTGCCTCCGCTTACCCTAGCGTTCTAGGGTTCAGTCACTATAAGTGCCACAGCCATGTTGCCACCATTAACCCTAGTGTGCTAGGGCCTAGTCGCTGCCTGAGTCCATTCTGTGTTGCCTCCGTTAACCCTAGTGTTCTAGGGTTCAGTCGTTGCCAGAGTACTGCCTGTGTTGCCTCAGTTAACTATAGCGTTCTAGGGTCCCGTTACTACCAGAGTACTGCCCATGTTGCCTCTGTCTACCCTACTCTCCTAGAGTCAGTCCTCTGCCAGTGTTTCCTATGTGAACCCTAGTCCACTAGGGATTGCCCTTCAGTTACCCATCACCTGTGTCACCTATTGCGGTGTGGGGCTGTTGAGGATATTATTGTTCCTGTACCTTACTGAGAATCTGCCTACAAGTCCAAGATCATTATTTTTATTTGCTGACTATTACAGTGTTTGTAGTTTCGCCCTGACCTGCGTCAGATCTGGAAACTACTTGGTACAGACCTTATCTGGACCTAAGTGGGGATATTGTAGTTTATTTTCAATAAAGCTTTTAACCTTACCAAACTGTCTGAGTGTTCTTTTACAAACAGTAACAAACCATGACAGGCATCAGAATCAATCAGCAGAGTAGAGCAGCTCAGCCAAACCTTGACAATATATTGAGTTAATTTAAAGATATGATGTCACCTTACAGTAATACCCCTTTTAATGCCAAATGGATGTACAATGCATTCCTTTGCAACGAATTGCACACCTGGGGCACTCTGAGGATAAAAGCAACCATTAGGACTTTTTTAAAGCCATGATTACCTGGAAACCCTCACGTTTACCGCTCTATGATCTGCAATAATATTTACAGGGACAGCTCACCCCTGACACAGGGACTTTCCAACCTATAATTCTATGCTCTACTAGCATATGTTAAATCGAAACTCAATTGCACAAAAATAAGTCCCCACCAGCCATACATATGTGAGCGGCCCCAAATAAAACTACAACTCCCAGCATGCCCGGGGCTGCGCCTGCTCAGTGATCCTTGTTTATGTCCCCTCTGTGTGCGATCACACACCCTTGCTTGTAGGAGAAGGCACCGGATTGGCTCAGGACAGTCAGGTTCACGCTCTATTGGCTGGTTGATGACACCTCCTGTCTCCCAGCTGATGATCAGGTTAGGTTACAGCGGGTGCTGTGGTGAGTAGGAGTGCCCACGTGTGGTTGCCTGCTGGTGGAGGCCGGAGAGTTCCTTGGCCTGCTGGAGGTATCAGCTTGCACCTTGATACAGGTATCTGCCAGTGTCTGGGGGTAGAGGGGTTATCATCAGGAGCCACAGATAATATCGTGTAAATGTCGTGTGACTCCAGGATGTTAACTTCTGAAACGGGATCCCTGGCGGGCCAGCCTGGCAACATGCTGAGTGGCAGAACGAATTAACCACCTGACGGACAGACAGACATGTTAAACGGAAGGACGATTTAAACCTCTAGTCTGGCAGATTGGTATCAGTATTGAGTGGCAGCGCAATATTTACCTCCTGGAAGGGCAGACTGGCATCATATTGACTGACAGAATACACTAACTCTTTGGCAGGGGCAGACTGGCAGCATGTTGACTGGGGTGGCAAATTAACCCTTTGAGTGCCAGAGAGGTGAGCAACGCATGTCAGAGGAATGCATTGCACACCCCTCTTGCTGTCTGGTGGTTAAAGGGTAGTCTGGCACCATGTTGAGTGAAAGCAAATTAATCCTTAGGCAGGGATATGCTGGCATCATGTTAAATTGGAGAACAAAGTAACAATTGGTTGTTAGTGGGGTGTGCAACTCATTTTGAAATAAGGGATTGCACCTCTCTGGCAGTTTTTGGATTAGTTAACCCTCCGAGTGCCAGAGGGGTACGCAACGCATTGGCACTGAAAGGGTTAAACCGGCCTAAATATCATACCATCAACATCCCTTATAATGCCACTGTATAAAACACACTATGAAAAAAGAGGAGAGGAAATTGAAACATTCCTCTTCCCATCAAATGAAATAAATTAATCTTCCTGCATTAGGAAATATTAGGATAAATAGACATGAACGCCATCGTACAAAATATTTGCAAATGCATTGGCTTGACAAATGTACATATAATAAAAACATTGAAAACAGTAGAGATACCCATGTGTATTGCTATTAACAAACTGATACATTATTCCTCATATGGGTAAAGCGTGTTATTGTGCTAGCCATAGAAAATGCAGTAGAGTATTAAATGCTTTGTTTTTTCTTTATTTTATTTTGTAGGCATTAAAAAAAAACATGAAGAACAATATAAGTCTTATCTCTCAAACCTTTATGGTTTGAGAGGTATTCACAAGCAAAGTTTCCCCTCCCGCCCCTTTTACCTAGTCTAAGCCACCTCTTCTCAGATGTGGAATCCAGTCCATATACCAGACAGATAACAGCAGGGGACAATCTTCTTCCTATGAGATCAATGAAAGTGCGGCCCTCTTGACAAGTTTTTCAGGTTTTTCCCTTATCTTAATTGAAGATTGTCCCTCTCTGCAATCTACCTGGGCACCTCCCTTCTGCTCTGGCTGATCAGTGTTACATCAGTAAAAGGGGTGGGAGGGGGATACTTTGTCATTGAATTACTCTTGTACTACAACTCTGACAGAATTGAAATAACACTCTCCAAAGTCCAAATACTATGATGATTAATTAGAGCTGCTTTTATTATGAAACATTACTATCCCTTTAAAGGTATCATTTTACTCTACTAGTCTCCTGTAGAATTCCTAATGTGACTACTTTGTAGTTGGACGTATACTTTATTATGCATAGAATGTAACGTTTAAATCAATTCACTTCTAATCGCAACATGACACACTCAAAAGACCCAATAGTATGCACAACTTTTCACAAATATTGAGCTAACTGATAAAATAAGTATACTAACAGAGCACCAAAGTTTTGTGTCCAGAATGTGAGTGTTGTATAAATGTACACCTAAGTCCTGATAGATACATTTCTGTTGGTTTTTTAAATGGGGATTCTAACCCCTTGAATGTTAGGGAGGTCGGCCTCCGTAGTGTGTTGAAGACTTCCTTAGCATCAGGATGGTGGAAATTTGCAGACTTTTTCCATTCGTGACCTGTACTTCAATTAAGTTGACTAATCAACTTGATTTTTTTTTTTTTTCCCTTTACACATTTGGAAATGTCATGCCAAACTGCCTATGTTTTATGGTAATCAAAATCCCCAGCTGTATAGTTTAGGAGATATTCACTCTCATATTTCTTGTGAAAAATGAAAGTGAAAGTGAAAGTCTCCTGATACAGCACAAAGCATCATTAGCATACGAAAAATCACTGAAAACATTCATTAGCAAATGACACATCACTGAAAAGGCTTCAGTAGAATAAGAAACGTCACTGGTACCACAGTTGGCGTACATTAGCATACTGTAACAAGTATAAATATCTCCTTAACTGTACATTAGCAGGCCTTTTGTCTAACATGACAGACAGTTTTCAAATATGCAAACTTGGGTCAGGGTGAAAGTTCCACTGTAATTTGCCTTGAAATTGATCCACTTTGCTTTTATTGTTATAATTAACCCATTGAGTGCCAGAGGGGTGTGGACACCCCTCTGACACTCATAGAGTTAAGTATGTGTTTATTGTACTTCTTACGTCAACATGCTGTCACCTTCTCACTGTTCCTTACTAAGAGATTCATTAGCCCTATTTAAATAATGGTGTTAAAGGGAAAGTAATGTTTCATAATAAAAGCAGCTCTAATTAATCATCATAGTATTTGGACTTTGGAGAGTGTTGTTTCAGTTCTGTCAGAGTTGTAGTTCAAGAGTAATTGAATGATAAAGTATCCTCCTCCCACCCCTTTTACTGATGTAACACTGCTCAGCCAGATCAGAAGGGAGGTGCCCAGTTAGACTGCAGAGAGGGACAATCTTCAATTAAGATAAGGGAAAAACCTGAAAAACTTGTCAAGGGGGGCAGGGCTTTCATTGTTTTCATACAAAGAAGATTGTCCCCTGCTGTTGTCTGTCTGGTCTATGGACTGCATTCCACATCTGAGAAGAGATGGCTTACACTAGGTAAAAGGGGCGGGAGGGGAAACTTTGCTTGTGAATATCTCTTAAACCATAAAGGTTTGAGAGATAAGACTTATATCATTCTTCATGTTTTTTTAATGCCTATAAAATAAAGTTAAAACAAAGTATTACTATCCCTTTAAAGAACTGTTTGTACCAGTCATAATTTCCAGGTTGCAGTATTGATTTCCTGTTTTTTAATTAAAAAGATTTACTTCTACTTTAAAGCGATAGTAATGTTTCAAAATAAAAGCAGCTCCAATTAATCTTCATAATATTTGTGCCATGGAGGGTGTTCTTTCAATACTGTGAGAGTTGTAGCACAAGGGTAATTGAATGAGATGTGGAATCTGGTCCATAGACCAGACAGCTCACAGCAAGGGACAATCGTCTTGCTGTGAGAACAATTAAAACCCTACCCCCCTTAACAGGTTTTTCCCTTATCTTAATTGAAGATTGTCCCTCTCTGTGATCCATCTGGACAGTCTTGCTGGTCTGAGGCGAGCAGTGTTACATCAGTAAAAGGGACAGGAGGGGGATACTTTATCATTCAATTACTCTTGAACTACAACTCTGACAGTATTGAAATAACACTCTCCATGGCCCAAATACTATGAAGATTAATTGGAGCTGCTTTTATTGTGAAACATTACTATCCCTTTAACCCCCTGAATGCTAGAGAGGTCTCCATCACACTGCTTTGCCTTTAACCACCCCTGTTTTTCCAAAACCCTTACTTCTACTGTGTTCAGCAGTCGGTGGCTCTCCAGCTGTTGTCCCATGAGGATACTGAGGATGAGAAGAGTTGAAGTCTTAACAGCGGGATAACCATATGCTGCTCCCTCACTCTCTAATCTGATATCATTAGATGCATACAGATATAATGAGGTTGATGTACTAAGGTGTACCAGCTTGCACCATAGGGGAAAATAAACATTCACATTCATTTAAAGGGACACTTACACTAAATAATGAAAACGGGTTGTATCACTTTAAATATCTGGTATGTCCAGCAAGCATGTATAAAATGTTATTTTATGTTGGGTCCCTAACATCTAATCATAAACTTGTATTTTTAATGTAAGTGTTGACTGTTTTATGCAGACCCAGTCTGATCAATTGTTTGTGCAGAATTTATGCTATTAATGTATTTAGATAGGCTGTTATCTTATCTTGGGCTCATTAACAGACAATAAAACACTACCACTTATGAAAAGCCTGTCAAGATGTTATTGTAGTGGCAGCTCTGGAAAAGGCAGACTTGAGAGCCTCCAGGGAGTGTGTATAAGACTAGATTTTAGCACTCAGAAAACAGATATACTTTAACGAGGCTGGCATGGAGTACGAGGTATTGTATAATCCTAGATCGTAGGTACTAATGGGTTTTTGTTGTTTGGTTTGTTGTTTTTTTTTTTAATTGGGCTTTTAACCCCTTTGAGTGCCAGACAAGTGTGCACACTGGCATTCAAACTGTTAAAGGGATAGTAATACTTCGTTTTTTTTTATTTTGTAGGCATTAAAAAATATGAAGAATGATATAAGTCTTATCTCTCAAACCTTTATGGTTTGAGAGATATTCACAAGCAAAGTATCCCCCCCCCCCCCCCCGTTCAGCCAGATCAGAAGGGAGGTGCCCAGGTAGACTGCAGAGAGGAACAATATTCAATTAAGATAAGGGAAAAAGCTGAAAAACTTGTCAAGGGGGGCAGGGCTTTCATTGTTCTCATAGGAAGAAGATTGTCACCTGCTGTTATCTGTCTGGTCTATGGACTGCATTCCACATCTGAGAAGAGATGTTTACACTAGGTAAAAGGGGCAGGAGGGGGAAACTTTGCTTGTGAATATCTCTCAAACCATAAAGGTTTGAGAGATAAGACATATCATTCTTCATGTTTTTTTAATGCCTACAAAATAAAGTTAAAATGAAGTATTACTATCCCTTTAAACCCCTGAATGCTCGAGAGGTCTGTAAACACATTGCTTTGCAATGCTTAAGAGACCACTTCCAGCATTCAAGGTGTTAAAGAGTCCCATTTAAATAAATGGGGATTTGTGTAATTATTATTTGACTATGATGCAGTTATTACTGCAGTTCTTATTAATTAGGATTGCCAGAGCATCTTTTTAAGAGAGGACACATATGAAATATGCCAGTTCCAGTGGTTAATTAATAGGCTGTAATGGTTCCTATGATTCAACTCAGCAGGTATGTTTCATATGTCCACGTTTAACCCATTGTGCCAGAAGGCTTTGGAGTGCATTGCATTGCATACCCCTCTGGCTCTCAAGGGATTAAAGGGATGAATTGGTTCTCTCTCCAGTTCTAAGCTCTTGTCTCTCACCCTCTAGAGCTGACTTTGCCACCCTGTGTCCCAGTAACCGGAAGGTGATGGAAGGAGCAGGCGCTGGGGATGGCGGAGGAGTTGGGTCTCCCAGCCCTGAGCCAGAGGAGGCTGCAGTGCTGCCCGCTGTGGAGTTCCATGAGGATGAGGAGATCATTGAGGTTCTGGAGCTCAATGATGCAGAACCAGACCTAGGTACAGATGAAGCATTTAACTTGTGGGCATTCTCTGTGGGAAATTATGGTTTATCGTTAAAGGAGAAGTGACACCTACCAGTGATAATCCCCCATTTACCGTCATGGCCCCAAAATCCTAAAGGGCCTCTGTTAAATTTTTTTTGCCTTGTACTTTTGTTCAGGAGATAAACCCTTTAGTCTGTCCTGGATGTGACGCCCGTAGAGGCGGGCAACTGAAGCATGCAGGGCGTATGAACCTACTTCATCTCTTCCGAACCCCTCTGGTCCTTAAAGGGTTAAGATAACAATGAGAAGTGAGCAGAGATTGTGTCTTGTGGCCCTGACAGCAACTGTCATATCCGCCTCCATAGACATGACATCCGGGACCGATTGAAGTTCTTATCTCATGAACAAAGGCAAAAAGCCAACAGTTACAAGGACCGTTATGATTTTATGGCTATAGTAAGCTAATTTATTATTTTTATTTTTTTATGGGGGGGATTATTAAGTGGTGATAATTCTCTTTTAAAAAGAGAAATTTGCCTTTGGCAAAAGTGTCTCCTAAAGGTATAGTAATGTCAAAATAGAAATATATGTCAGATTGTTCAGTGTAATTTTTTTTCCTAATACACAGTATATTTTGCAGTGTTGGGGTCTTTGTATTCTACTAGTAAATCAAGTCAAAAGTTTCAACCTCCCGCCCCTTTACTTCACGTCACTCAGAGTTCACTGAGATCCGAAAGCAGGTTGCTTGACCGGACGGATTCCAATGAGGGACAATCTTGTGAGTGCCTGTAAAAGGAAAAACTGTGCCCACCTTTGCCGAGGGGAGCGGCATATTCCTTATACTGACACACAAAATAGTTCCACCCCCCCTCCCCTCCGAGATCCGTCTGGTCAAGTGACCAGCTTTCGGATCTCCGTGAACTCTGAATGACGTGATGGAAAGTGGCACAAGGGGGAAACTTTTGACTCATTTTAAAAGAACAATGCAAAAGTACAGACATTGCAAAAGATACTGCGTATTATATAAAAAAAAATACATTGAACAATCCTATGTATATTTATATTTTGACATTACTGTCTCTCTTTAATTTGTTTAACAGATGGAATTATGAAGGGAGGTCCATGTAGCAGTCAGGGCAGTGCTTACTATGTACTACCCGGCCCATGATCACAAAGGTCCATATAACTAATCTCAAGATGGTAATATATGCCAAGGCAGTTAGA
Organism: Rhinophrynus dorsalis; assembly: GCA_037306005.1. Taxonomy (NCBI): domain Eukaryota; kingdom Metazoa; phylum Chordata; class Amphibia; order Anura; family Rhinophrynidae; genus Rhinophrynus; species Rhinophrynus dorsalis. The sequence goes on from CM074725.1 coordinate 239,651,274, forward strand.
CTACAGTGGAGTTTAACTCCAAAAAGGAAAAAAGTGTGTATATGTACTTGACTGCTGTATTAATGACACCTGCTTTGGTAAGTTCTCTGTTAAACAAATGAAGAACCACTTATTATAATAGTAGTATAAATGCCCTTTTAAAAAGTCATGATTTGACCACATGTACATTGGATTGTCTGTTTTAACCATTCGAGTGTCAGAGAGGTATCCAAAGTATTGTGATGGATACCCCTCTGGCAATCAAAGGGTTAAGAGTTTACCATTTATTTTTGGAAAGTATCAGCTTTTTCTAATTATTTTTGGATTAATCAACCTTAGTCTGTAACACACATGTCAATCCCTTTAAAGGGGATGATGTCACCTTATTAAAAAAAAAAATGACCATAGGTTCTGTTACTAAAGTATTATTATGAAAGTTGTTTTTTTTTTTTTTTTGTTTTTTTTTGTATTATTTTTAATACAAGTACTTTAAAAGATATTGCTTGTTGAAGCTTTGCCGATCAGATAATGTACAGTGCTGATTCTTTTGGCAAAGCTCTTTTGACTGCCTAATCTGTTCCCACCTGCCCCAGGGAGTGCGTTCCCGCTTCCCTTTGGTGTGCTGTGAATGGCTTCTATCGTTATATCAAGCTCCGGTTCGCATTATGCTGATGTTTTTTCATTAACCCTTTGAATGCCAGAGGGGTATGCAACGCATTGCAAGGCAATGCGTTGCGTACCCCTCTTGCATTCAAAGGTTTAAGCTTAGCTTATGGTGACAGTCACTTTTTCCTATGGTCTACTTTGAATGGAGTAATGTTTACATTTTAAATAGTAAAGATTAGCAACTGGTGGCTCTGCAGCTGTTTGACTACATCTCTGAGAATGCTGTGATTTGTAGTCATCAGCATTTGGAGAAAAGCTTGACCACTCCTATTGTGTAATGTTAGGATGCGTGTGCAGAGCGGGATCTCCTGTAGATTGAGAATTCTGAATCTGTGTTTCCAGAGAGCTTTATTTCATGTACAGTGAAAGCTGGGTTAGAGATGCAATGTAACACTGTTCATGCAGAACCGATTTCTCTGTATGCTGTAGAGGCAGGCCTTTCTACATTGTTTCACTATCCTTTTATCAGATTGTATCACTGTCCGTGTTTTTACAGCTCCTGACAGAAAGCTTTCTGGAAACGGATTGACAGCTTCTTGTCAGGAACATAAAACTAAACAAAATAGGAGACGACAGAAAAATAATAAGAAGTAGAAGCAGCTTGAGTGTATGTAATGTATTATGCACTTTCAGTATGTGTAAAAGGTGACCTGGAACGTGAGTCCTTTCAGCCAGCAAGTAAACACCCCTGCCGGTAGTGTTTCCCTTTAAATGTTTCCTCTTGTGCTTTCCTTAGATGATCTTGCCAGTGATATGGAGGACGTGGATTTTGCGGACGAGCCAGAGGAGGGAGAAATGGCGGATAATGAGGAGTGGGAGACGGAGGATGAGGGTGTGGAGGAAGGGACGGAGCCTCACGATGACAGCGAACTGACTTACTCCAAACACACAGGTACCGCGTGTGGGACTGTTCTACGCATTGTTTACTCCTCCCATTTAAAGGAGAAGTAACACCTAATAATAAACTCTCACTTGCCTTACTGTGTCCAGAAAATCCTAATCTCACTTATGAATTTTCCATTGTACCATTGTTCAGCTGATAGCGTATTTAGATCAGTGGGGGATATCCTGTGCATGGACAGGAGATTCTGGCCTCTTTTCCAAACTGAAGCAGGAAGATTACATATGAGCCTATTTAACTCTTTAAAGGGATAGTAATACTTCGTTTTAACTTTATTTTATTTTGTAGGCATTAAAAAAACATGAAGAATTATACAAGTCTTATCTCTGAAACCTTTATGGTTTAAGAGATATTCACAAACAAAGTATCCCCCCCGTTCAACCAGATCAGAAGGGAGATGCCCAGGTAGACTGCAGAGAGGGACAATCTTCAATTAAGATAAGGAAAAAGCTGAAAAACTTGTCAAGGGGGGGAAGGGCTTTCATTGTTCTCATAGGAAGAAGATTGTCCCCTTCTGTTATCTGTCTGGTCATACAACCAGACTCACATCTGAGAAGAGATGGCTTACACTAGGTAAAAGGGGCGGGAGGGGAAACTTTGCTTGTGAATATCTCCTAAACCATAAAGGTTTGAGAGATAAGACTTATATCGTTCTTCATGTTTTTTTAATGCCTACAAAATAAAATAAAGATAAAACGAAGTATTACTATCCCTTTAAGGATCAGAGTGGTGAATAATTCATTCGTTGCCACCCCACCAATCCTTAACCCGTTGCGTGCCAGAGGGGTATGCAACGCATTGCAAAGCAGTGCGTTGCATACCCCTTTGGCACTCAAACGGTTAATATTACTATGTGCGGTGTCTCTGATCTTTGGTCCTGCCGGTAGCTGTCATGTCAGCCTTCAAGGAAATTACATCCAGGACTGATTGAATATGTTGTCTCTTGAACAAAGGCCCAAGGGCGGCATTCATAAGGGCCGTTAGGCTTTTCTGGCCATAGTAAGGTATGTCAGAGGTTGTTCTACTTCTCCTTTAAGATGTCTTTTTGGTATATGGGCCGATTGGCATTGGAAGCATTGTGCTGGTATAGGACGGCTAACAAAAAAAAGTATCACATTTCAGTCTTTAACCTTTTGAGTGCAATGCCCTCGGGCACTCGAGGGTTAAATAATCATTGTTGTTCCCAACAGGAGTGTATTCAGGAAAAAAAAAATTCTGGAGAAAACAAATTGAACCAGGGGAACAAATAACATTCCTACCGATTTAAAATAGGGGGAAGAAATGTTTTGGGAAGTCTTTAGCCTTCAAGGGGTTAAACCTCCCATTTAGATAATTGCTAATTTTCATTCTCCTCCTATGGTGCCGTTGGCTTTCTCCAGAATGATTCCTGTTTAGCTTACTGAGTATGGCACGAAGTGTACTGATCTGATCTGCTTGCGTCTAGTCCCACCTCTTGTGATCTGCCAGTGGCAGCCTCATTCCTATTGGCTGTGAATGTCACATCAGCAAACAGGAATCCTCAGCTGCCTCTGGAGCTCGCAGCGCTAGTTCTGGGGAGGAGAAACCAAGGAGCTGGAAGTTTATAATCCTGTTAGTGCCAGAGGTGGGACTAGTGGTGATAGACTATTAAAAGAATACACGTATAACACTAACTTTTATCTTTAGGTTGTCAATTATCATGCCTTTCCTATGGGAGCAGAATAGGTAAATAGCCTTCAGGGTGCAGCTTCAAAATGGTTTGTTTCAGCCATTCCTGGGAGTCAGGAAAATGACTCCCACCCCAGGTTGGCAGCGAGCTACAGTACAAATTGGAAGTCTCTGCAGGTTGTGCATGCGGCCTCCATGACTTATATGGGGGATGCACGAAACATACACAAGTGCTAAAGGCATTTCCCTGTGCAGATAGATATTGCACAATAGAACTTCCTGCATCAGGCACATTCACTGATCTCAGACAGATTCATTAATCCAGACCACACCCACAAAAAATGCGCAGCTGTTCGCTAATCTTGAATTTTTTTTTTTTCATACGCAGTTCAACAACATCTTGCACAAACATATTTGCTGGTGATTTTCACACTGGAAATAGGGATTGCGCATGTCTCCTGTCCCCGTCAATAGCATCAGACTTCAGTTCCCTACGCTGTTGTCTGAGGCTGTTCATGCAGCCCAATAAAACTCAACTGAGAGACCTCAAGTCTCACAGTTCAGTCTGTCACAGGTCCAGCAAGGCGGCACCAGAGGATCTCTCTCTTCACACTTATGAGCTTCCTGGCTTCTCCACCAAGACTTACACTGCAGCATTGGCTTCACGTAGGAGCAGTAAACTTTTTTTTTTATGAAAACACATATTTACAGAGCATTTCCTGCTGAATAAAACAAGTTCGCTCCCATCGCTGTCAGATGTTTTATTCAAAAATTATAGCAGTTTAAATAACCAGGAAGTCAATTTACTGTGTTTACTTCCTGATAGTTCTAACTGACAGGAAGTGACTCAGCAGTTTCTATTACATTCTATGGAGAACTTTGTCACTGACTTTTCTGACTTTCCTCTGCATTAGAATCTAACAGAAAATCTAATTAGAATTTGACCACTAGAAGGCACTGCTAATGTGGAAAAAAAAAAAATGGGTTTAAACTGTAATAACTCTGGAAATATAAATCTCTGGTCAGTGGGAGTGCCCTTATTTCATTCAGTAGGAAAATCCTTACAATATATATTTTTTTCATAAAAAAAGTTTACTGCTCCTTTAATAAATGTCCTTTAACCATTTGAGTATGAGAGTGGTATTCAAAGCATTGCATCACAATGCATTGGATAAGTCTCTGGCATACACACACGGTTCAGTACATTATGTGCAGTTTGCTTGGATACAGTTTAATACTCATGTGTATTTGTCCTTTTAACAATTCCTATTGTCTTTGATTTCCTCAGTAAACCTCTTTAAAGTTTCTTCCTCTTTTTCTGTAAACAGTATTCCATTTATACAGTGCCTGGTCCATAGAAATCCTTTGTCCCCAAGGGTTTATATAGTTTAGTCAGGAACGAGCTGTCAGCCCTGCTGTGTAGCATCAGTAATTTGTGGTGTTTTTAAAGGAGCAGTAAACTTATGTTATATAGCTTTTCCTGCTGAGTAAAACAAGGCCACTCCCACCGCTGTCAGTTGTTTTATTCAAATGTTGTAGCAGCTCACATAATCAGGAGGTGAATTCACTGTGTGTTTACTTACTGACAGGAGTGACTGCAGTTTCTATCACATTCAACAGAGAACTGTTTGTCACAGATTTACCTCTCCATTAGAATGTAAGAGAATAACTAATTGGAATTTGACCACTAGAGGGCACTGCTAATGTAAAAAACAAAACAAAAAACTGGTTCAAACTGTAATAACTACATAATATGCATCTCTCAGCAGTGGGAGTACCCTTATTTTACTCAGTAGGAAACCCCCTATATATACACTACCGTTCAAAAGTTTTAGAACACCTACATTTTTGCTACTTTTAGTTTTTGCCTTATAACTTGGCAGAAACATTAGAAAAACATGTAACCATTGGATATGTCTAAACTCAAGACAAATATAATCTATTTAGCAGGTTTTTTTTTTGTTTGTTTTTTTGCGTTTGTGTAAAAGATTTTCATGTAAAAGCTAAAAAAAAAGTGCTTTTGTTACATTTTTTTCATCATATTTTATATATTTTTTTTTTTTTATAGTAAATTATGATGAAAATAATGGTATCTGTAGAAAGCTCATCTTATGCCAAGAAAAACAGTATATAATATGAGGGTACATTAAATGAGTAAGAGGAAAATTACAGCCAAACACAGTAGAAGTGTTAAAACAGCCATTGTCCAGAAAGACAAAAAATGTTGTTAACCCCTTAAGGACCGGCCGCGCATGCAAAAAAAATTGCATTTTTTTTGCAATTCGATTCCGGACCCTCCGAACGCCATGCAGCCACGCGGGAGCCTGGAATTCCAAGGTTCCTTAAAGGTATAACAAACCCATGAAGGTCCAGGACCGTCATGGGTCCTTAAGAGGTTAAAGGGGATCTCTCACCTATATATATAAGTAATGCTAATTAATTAGAGCATTTAGCCAAAACATTTAAAACGTTGTTCATTTAAAAAAAAAAAACAAAACAAAAAAATAATTATCTGCGCAAAACGTAATGTTTAAAACGTGCCCAGCAGCCTACTTCCTGCTTGCAGCACTGCCTCTTCTCCTGTCCCACTACCCAGCATCCTCCAATGATGGAGGCTTTCTTTCTCTAAGCTGGAGCGATCTCATTGGCAGAGATTGATATCTAGCCAATGAGATCGCTCCAGCTTAGTGACAGACAGTTTCTGTCATCGGAGGATGATGGGTAGTGTGACAGGAGCAGCGTCTATTCCTCAAGCTTCAGCAAACCGAAAGTAGGTTGCTGGGAACTTTTTAAATATAAATGTTTGCACTGATAATTTTTTTTTTTTTCTTTTTTTAATGAACAACGTTTTAAATGTTTTGGATAAATGCTCTAACTAATGAACATTACTTATATATAGGTGAGAGATCCCCTTTTAAGGGGTTAAACAAAATGATTCAGTGTTTTCTTTTTTTAAAAAAAGTCCTTCACTCAACAAGGACTTAGTCGCATTACACCTCATGCTGCTGCTCAGCAATCTCTATAATTTATTACTGTTTGGGAAGCCAGAAGTCCTCCCACTGATGTTGGACTACAACTCCTGTCAACCTCCGCTGAGGGCTCCTGTTTCCTTACAGCAATGACACACTATTCCCTTTATTTTAGCCTCTGTGTTCTGTGTCAGTTTGGACCCCAAGGAGAGCGCCCTTGCCGTGACAGGAGGAGAAGATGACAAGGCCTACGTTTGGCGGCTGAGTGATGGCGAGACTTTGTTTGAGTGCACAGGTCAGCTTTCAGAGGCTTAAAGGGATAGTAATACTTCGTTTTACCTTTATTTTATTTTGTAGGCATTAAAAAAAATGAACGATATAAGTCTTTTCTCTCAAACCTTTATGGTTTGAGAGAGATTCACAAGCAAAGTTTCCCCTCCCTCCCCTTTTACCTAGTGTAAGCCATCTCTTCTCAGATGTGGAATCCAGTCCATAGACCAGACAGATAACAGCAGGGGACAATCTTCTTCCTATGAGAACAATGAAAGCCCTGCCCCCCTTGACAAGCTTTTCAGGTTTTTCCCTTATCTTAATTGAAGATTGTCCCTCTCTGCAGTCTACCTGGGCACCTGTCTTCTGATCTGGCTGAGCAGTGTTACATCAGTAAAAGGGGTGGGAGGGGGATACTTTATCATTCAATTACTCCTGAACTACAACTCTGACAGAATTGAAATAACACTCTCCAAAGTCCAAATACTATGATTATTAATTAGTGCTGCTTTTATTATGAAATGTTACTATCCCTTTAACCCTTTGATTGCTAGAGGGGGTAAACAGTGCATTGCTTTGCAATGCGTTGCACACCCCTCTGGCACTCAAAGGGTTAATTACCCCCCTAACAGTAGGCTGTAGGTGAAAAAGTAAATCTCTTTCTGTGGGAGACCTGCCTAGCATTCAAGGGGTTAAAATTCCCATATAAATCAATGGGAATTTGTGGGATTTCTACTTGTCTCAAATGATAGTTGGTTTGCCCCAGAATTGCTGTTATGTACATCTGGTCCCTAGTCTCTCTAGTCCCAGTAGTGTGCCAGTGCCCTTTAGCTTGAATAGTACCTTGCTTTAAATTCTTTGTTTCTTTCAGGTCACAAGGATTCTGTAACCTGTGCGGTGTTTAGCCACGATTCCAATATGGTGGCTACCGGAGACATGAGCGGCCTTATTAAAGTGTGGAAAGTTGAAGGGGGGCAGGAGATCTGGTCATTCGAGGTGGGAGACTTGGAGGTGAGTAAATAGGCATCCTTAAAGTTGACCTGTCACCTTGAATTTAAGTTTGTATTAAACACTGTTCAAAACTGCCTGTGTTATACAGCAAATGTATAGTTTAGGACGGTGGTGGTTCTCGGCCTTGTTTTCTTCAAGGCACCCCTAATACACAGTTGGACATTTTCAGGGCATCACTAACATTGTATAGCTCATTTATCAAGGACTTATTGAAGCTAACAGTACATAAATATATATAGTTAGTCATAGCTCTCACAATCAGAATGACTGACTGTGCATAACAATTTCCATCCATGTAAATCTGAAACGCACTGTTTGCATTTTTTCGTCAAAGACTTCAGAGAAAATAGTGGTACCCTAAGCTGGTGAGCCTATGGTGCAGTGTCTTGCCCATTGCAGAAGTCAAATTTCCCGGTTTAAATCTTGCTGCCTTTTTGAATAACGGTGTTACATCAGCTGTACCTGGAAAATGTTTATATATAAATACACGCATGTGTGTGTGTGTGTGTGTGTGTGTGTGTGTGTGTGTATAATAATGTGTGTTTACTCCCACTGCTGAGAGGTGTTGCAGCTCAAACTTGAATTTTGTAAGTGCTGTATCTCAGTGGCCTGAAATAGAAGAAAAACAAAGACAGGAGGCACTCCTAGTGTAATATCATCAATATGGATTAGATTCACCTGTTCCCTTGTCCAATATAGGAAAGCTACTCACAAGGATATTACTCAGTGTAACACTTTCATATATTCACTGAGAATCGAGTGGCTCTTTGTACTGCCGCAGCTACAGTGTAGGAGATCGTCTGTTTACTATGGTAATCTTCTCAACGGGCAGCTCCTCAATACTTGTTTCTGGAAGAAGGATATAGAAAGAAAACACACACAAAAGAGGGTGCCTAATAGTGCCTGTTAACCGACCATAATTATCTCACAATTCTGGTGAGAGGGGGCATATACCATCTCCCAACAGAAAAAGTCTGCAGGTAGATTATTCTTGTGTCTCCAACATGAAAGTTGTAGAAATTAAGGTGCTGCTTTAAATCTTCATGGAAAAAAAATGATGTAATACATTTCCGTTGTTAATTGATAATTTTAACAATAGCTAATATACCATACTATTGTTATTATCCCTTTGAGTGCCAGAGAGGTATCCAGCGCATTGCAACGCAATGTGTTGGATACCTCCCTGGCACTCAATGGGTTAATCCGCACTAAAGGTAGGACATGTCTCTGCTCCTAACGTTTCCCTTTTTAAAAATGTTTTTTACTTTGTTTTTAGTAGAATTTGACCCCTTGGCTGCTAGAGATGAGTTGTCTCTTGCGAGGGGTTACATTGTATTCACTCCATCTGTCTCGCATTTCCTCAATGTGACTCCTCTTGACCCTGACAGTGGCTGGAGTGGCACCCTTGTGCCCACGTATTACTGGCTGGCACTGCTGATGGGAACACTTGGATGTGGAAGATCCCCAGCGGGGAGTGTAAAACCTTCCAGGGCCCCAACTGCCCAGCGACCTGTGGTCAGTTCCTACCAGATGGTAAGAGTCTGACATGTGTGTGTGAAAGAGATACTGAGCCTAATGTCAAAGGCAAATGTGGAGCAATTCTAGCGCAACCCAGCTGTACCATAGGGGAGAAATAGAAATTCCTGTTCATTTAAAAGGTATGTTTAACCCCTTCAGTGCTAGATTTGAGGAATCTTTTTGTCCCCTACAGTGCAGTACGTTTCCTCAGAATGACTTCACTTTGTCTTTTATACATTGGCTCCATTGTTTGTTCCTTTTGTGAAATAACATAAGAAAATACCACAGTTCTTATCGTGTCTGCCTGTGCACAGGAAGGAAAGCGGTTGTGGGTTATGAAGATGGAAGTGTGCGGATCTGGGATCTGAAGCAAGGAAGCCCTCTGCACGTCCTTAAAGGTGAAGAAGCATGCCTACTGTGGCTTTTAACATATCTCCTACATATTCACTTCAATCTTTCTGTGGGGAGACAGAGAAAAGGAGGGTCTGTTGTCTTTCTAGGATATCATGGTGGCAATAATGAAAATGTATAAAGCCCAGCAATGGATAGTGTGACATAATGGAAATGGTTTAGACGTGATTAAAAAGATAGGAACTCTTAATGTGCAAATAAATATGTATTCTAGGGTTTACCTTCCTTGGGTGCAGTATCACAGCGGCCTGAAATTGTACAGTGGCGCTGTTGCTATGCCATCCTATGGACAGCTCTGGTCAGTTGACCATAAACCTCCATAGTATGGTGTAGCAACAGCACCACTAACATTTCGGGCCCCTGTGATACTGCGCCTAAAAAAAAATTCAAGTTTAAGCTGCAGTAACTTCTGAATAAAGCACCTCTTGACACTGGGAGTTCCCTTTCTTTAACCCCTTCTCGTCCAATGACCGTCACGTTGGCCTGGCACTTAAGGACCAGTGACGGTCCTGGTACATCACGTACTTTACTCGTGGTGAGTAATACCGGGGACTGAAGTTGATTGTTCCAAGACCGGAGTGATCTCTTTCAGTCCCTCGTTCTGCGTGCCGGCACATGTGATCAGTCACATGGGGCGGTACGTCAAACTTCCCTATCTGGTCCTTAAAGGACCACACACCACGGGACAGCTGGTCCTTAAGGGCTTAATCAGGAGGATAAACCCTACAATGTGTATTTTTTTACATATTAAGTGTTACTATGTCTTTAAAAGAACAGTGAACTTGTTATATTATGAACAAAACACATACATTGTATTGTAAGGCTGTTCCTACTGAGTAAAAGCAAAGGTTCCCTCACTGTGGGTAGATGCTTCTTTCACAGATTAAAGCAGTTTAAAGTATTATCTTTGTTTGTAAAACAGTTAGCAATAATATCGCTCTATGTCCAAACAGTTATTCTGTTGCTTTCTATAGGAGAGTAAGCCACAGGCTACAGTTCTTCTTAGAATGTGATAGTAACAATTCCCTCACTTTCTGATAGTTTGAACTCTAATGACTTTCTAATAAAGCAACTGCCATCAGTGTTTTACTCTGCAGCAGAAACCCTATGATGATTCTGTCCATAATAAAATGTCTGATACTTTAGAAGCTTGTCAAGAGACGCAGCTTGGGTAGATGCCAATAATTATCACCAATTAACTTTTTATGTTTTTTTACCTTTCTGGGCCAGTACTGAATGGAAACGAGCTTTGCACCTGCTGCATTCCTAAATATGCATGAATGTGTGCGCTACATACGTGTTTGGTGCCATTAATCATGTAGAAAAAGCAGAACAGCAGGGTTATAACCGTACTCTAACTGTTGTAAACAACAGTCTTAACCCTTTGAGTGCCAGAGGGTGTGTGATGCACTGTTTCACAATGCTCTCCTGAACACATTTTGAAGACCACAACCTCAAGCCAACAAATAAACTACATAAGTGGGGTTAGTTGAGGGAATATTTAGTCCCATATTTTTTCCCCGTAAAGTTAGATTTGATCCCTCTTGGAATTAAAATATTTCTATCCACGGCATAATATTTGCACGTAGTGCAGTGTTTCTTACCAGGAGTTGAGACTTGCCCTTTAATAAATGAATCATTGGCAAACATATCTCCTACACGCTTGTGTGGTGCCACAGACTTAAAAAAACACTTTCTAAATGTCTCTGGGGAATCGAAAATCAGCTCCTTTTTACTTTTACTTGATCATCAAAACCCAACACCACAATTGGAATTTTGAAGGAAAAGCTCAAACTGAGGGGGCACGGAGGGATTTGAGTTGATGACCTCGCCGGAGTAAGATAAACTGTGAGCAGACTCTGCCCATTGCCATAGCAACAGAAGAAGTTTGTTAACCCTTTGAGTGCCAGGGGGTATCGCAATGCTTTGGATACCCCTCGGACACTCAAAGGGTTAAACTTTTTTTAATATTTTTTATGTGAATAAGTAACATGATCTGACGTTTTCTCCCCTAAACTGAGATATTGGACCTATAGTTTATTTCATCAGTCCTCTCTTTTACAATGTTATCTTGGCAAACGTCATGGACAGGACCATGTAGATCTGTTCTACACTCAGTGAGGGTAAGAATCTAGGAAGAATTATAGCAATATAGCGGTCAAATAGAAATTCTTAAAGTTCCCCTTGATTTAATTTTTTTTTTTTTTTTTTTTTTAATATCAAGAAAGTTTCCCAGCTCGTTGCAAAGCAATTCGTTGAGTCCTTCCTAGTATTCAAGGTTTAAAAAGCCCTATTTAAATAATTTGGTAGTTTTATGCATCTCCTATGGTGCAGCTGGGTTACCCCAGAACTTATCCAGTTATTACATAGTCATCCAAGAGAACTGAAAGGAACTCAATCATTCTAGTATTTATTTTGAGGATGTGCTAATGTAGTGTCCTCCTGGCTGAGGTCTTTGTTTAATTTTGCAGGTACAGATGGGCATGCAGGACCTTTGACATGTGTGTCTTCTAATAACGATGGGAGTCTGGTGCTTACAGGTTCTGTGGACTGCGATACCAAGTTAGTGAATACAGCAACTGGCAAGGTGAGTATGTCCACTGTGTCCTCTCTTATGTAGTAACATAGTAAATTAGGTTGGAAAGACACAAGTCCATCAAGTTCAACCTTGTCCTCATACCCCAGTAACTGAGAACTCTATACCTTTCCTGCTACCAATTAAATTAATTTTTATCAGACCTTCCTGATCAGCCTACTGATCAACAGTATAACTCTGTATGTTTCCTTTTGAAAGAAATGTATCTAATCTTCTCTTAAATGTATCCATTGTATCTGCCATAACCACCTCCCTGGGCAATGAATTCCACAATTTAACAGACCTTACTGTAAAAAACCCTTCCTCTGCTGAAGTTTAAACCTCCTTTCCTCTAATCTCAATGGGTGTCCCCTGGTCACCTGATCAGGCTTTGGAATAAATAGCTCACAGCAGAGATCCCTGTATTGGTCTCTCATATACCTCTTACTTAAAGGGGTAGTAATACTTAAAACGTAATGTAAAAAGAAATATGTTGTAAGGTTTATGCCCCAAGTAAAACAATGATACTCCCACTGCTGTGAGGTGTTTTATTAAAAAGTTATTACATTTCAAACTTGAATTGTTAGGTGTAAAATCTCAATGGCCTGAAACTGCACAGTGGAGCTGTTGCTACATCCTCCTGTGGAGATTTGTGGCACACTGACCAGAGCTGTCTATAGGATGGTATAACAACAGCGCCACTGTATAATATCAGGCCGCTGAGATACTGTCCCTAATAAAATCAAGTTTGAGCTGTAATAGTTTTTGAATAAAACACCTCTCAGCAATGGGAGTTCCCTTGTTTCATTCAGGGAGATAAACACTACAATATATATATTTTGTTACATATTAAGTATTACTATCCCTTTAATCCAGTCTTAGAGTGCTTAGACATCATGTCTCGTTATGAAGATCCAGTGACATAATGAGGTTTGTTTGCAAAATAAACAAGAGGAGCAGCTCTAGGGCAAATGTCTGCATTATAGGGAGCATGTAAACATCCCCATTGATTTAAATTTGGCTTTTAATCAATTGAACACTATAAAAGTCACTATAACGTATTGTTCTTGTAGCGATGAAGACCTGCCTAGCATTCAGGGGGGTTTAAAGGGATAGTAATGTTTCATAATAAAAGCAGCTCTAATTAATCATCATAGTATTTGGACTTTGGAGAGTGTTATTACAATTCTGTCAGAGCTGTAGTTCAAGAATAATTCAATGATAAAGTATCCCCCTCCCGCCCCTTTTACTGATGTAACACTGCTCAGCCAGATCAGGAGGGAGGTGCCCAGGTAGACTGCACAGAGGGACAATCTTCAATTAAGATAAGGGAAAAACCTGTCAAGGGGGGCAGGGCTTTCATTGTTCTCATAGGAAGAAGATTGTCCCCTTCTGTTATCTGTCTGGTCTATGGACTGGATTCCACATCTGAGAAGAGATAGCTTACACTAGGTAAAAGGGGCAGGAGGGGAAATTTTGCTTGTGAATATCTCTCAAACCATAAAGGTTTGAGAGATAAGACTTATATCGTTCTTCATGTTTTTTTAATGCCTACAAAATAAAATAAAGATAAAACGAAGTATTACTATCCCTTTAAAACCCGATTTTAAATCGGTGAGAATTATTTACTTTCTATAGTGTAGTTGGTTCACCCCGGAAATGCTTGTTGTTTTAACTTTATACATACGGCCCCAAATCTCAAATATGAGCCATAGTTATTTACTCTGGTAGATTCTTTAGCCATCGGGAGATGCACACTGAGGCTGAAATGGAGCAAATTGACTGCACGATATGAGACAGTACAACTTCCCTTTTATTTAACCCCTCGAGTACCGGACAGGTATCAAAGTATTGCGCTGCAATGTGTTTTATACCTCTCTAGTACTCAAGGGGTTACATCAGGTGTTAACTCTTTGAATTCTAGGTAGTTCTGCAGCGTATTGCAAAGCAGCGAGTTACTAACGTTATCCGTATTCAAGGGGATAAACACTGCCATTTAAAGGGACAGTAATGTCCCAGAAAAAATCTTTATAGTTTTGTAATGCTTAAAAATTCCAACTATATGCAACATATCCTCTCTCTCAAACCGCTATGGTTTGAGAGATATTTGCTTTCAAAGTTCCCCGCTCCCTCCCCTTCTCCTGATGTCAGCTGTAAAGCTGACAGCAGGAGATCCGTGTCGGCCGACACGAGGAGACTCTTCAGCAGAGCCAAAATCCCGTTATTAGAAAAGAACTACTTCATGGGAACGGTCTACAAAGCGTGCTTGCAAACCAGGAACACTTTGTAGACCTTTCCAATAAAGTAAGTATTTTCCAATAACGCAATTGCGGCTCTGCTGCAGAGCCACCAGTTGGTCCCCAGACAGGATTCCCCTGCAGTCAGCACAGCACTGACATCAGGGAAAGGGGAGGGACGGGGGGACTTTGAATACGAATACCTCTCAAACCATAGCGGTTTGAGAGATAGGATTTATTGCATTTTTTTTAAGCACTACAAAACTATAAAGATTTTTTTTGGGACATTACTATCCCTTTAAATCATTGGTCATTATTCGTCCCCTATAGTTCAGTTGGTTTGCTCCACAGTTGCCCCGATTCTAATACAACAGTCTCGGTGAGTCCGGTGTTCAGGAGACAAGCAGAGGGTAGATTAGTGCCTGATAGTACTGTCACACTTGGGGAGGAGTGTTCAAAGTTCTGTACTGCCGATTGGTATAGACAAAAATGTGATATTTGCAAAAAGGGAGAGGAAGAAGGGAAACATTGTCTTTTTTTTTTCCTCTCCCCTCTTGCAATTATCACGTTGTTGTGGCTTCTTAAAGAAGAACTGTCCCCTGTCAAGATTCTAATCTCAGTGGGAACATCCATATTGGCATTATTGTAATAATTATTTCTCCCCTTGGCTTTATTCCACCTGTCTTGGTTCTGGCAGCCTCAGGAGGAGGTGGGAGGTGAAGCCAAGTAATTATACAGGATGTGATGCACAGGTTTAGAGAACACAGCTGGACAGAGGTTTCCTTAAAGGGATAGTAATACTTAAGTATTACTAATCCCTATAGCAAAGTACTACTAAAAAAAAAACCTATTGCCCCCTGTGTCATCTCTCAAACCTTTATGGTTTGGGAGATGATTGCTTCTAAAGTTGCCCTCTCCTTCCCCCTTCCCCATAGTCAGCATGCTAGCTGACTGAAGGGAAGAAAGTCGTACGACTTTCAGGCGGCTCTCCAGCACAGCCGGATTGCGTTCCTAAAAAAGAAAAATTTCACTGAAATGGTCTTCTACGTGTGCTTGGTTTGTGCTTGGTTTGCAAGCACACGTAGAAGACCGTTTTAGTGAAAGTGTTTTTTTTTTTTTTTTTTTTTATTAACACGATCGCGGCTCTGCTGCAGAGCCGCCTGATAATCTAGGACCGGATTTCCCTTCAGTCAGCTACAACGCTGACTACAGGGAAGGGGGAGGGAGAGGCCAACTTTAAAAGCGATCATCTCTCAAACCATAAAGGTTTGAGAGATGACACTGGGGGCAATACGTTTTTTTCAGTAGTACTTTCCTATAGGGATTAGTAATACTTATGTATTACTATCACTTTAAGTATGAAACCAAAAAATCTCTAAAAAACATTACACTGAAAAACAAAAAGCACAGTTCATAAGCAGTTTAAATAGATACATTTAATGAGAATAAAAACTGACACAGATCCACTTTGGGTAAAGGCCATAACTAAGTGCTAGAAAAAAAAAATGACTTGGATATCCGGTAAATTAGGCAAGCTGTTGCAGCATGCGAAGACTCTGGATGTTTGCAGTTGGCACATTTAATACAGTGAAATCTTATGCCCTCTCTATAGGTTGTCGGAGTGTTTAAAACAGAAAGCAATGTATCGAAAGCATCAAGACGAGAAGAGGGGGAGACGGAAACAAACTCAGTGGAGTCTTTGGGCTTCTGCAATGTGTAAGTTTGTTGGAAATGTGTGGGACCAGAAATCTTTGGGAAATAGATACTGATATTGAAGTTTTTAAGGGAAACTTCCCTTTTTTCTCTCTTACGCATTCATTTTACATGTGTGTCCTATACAAGTTGAAATGTATGTGTATTTAATTGATTTTAACTTAGTTGTTTCTTTTGAATACTTTTTCTAGGTTTATCTATAATATGTATATATGTGTTACCGTTAGATCTGTTTCCAGTTGGTTTCCCTTTAAATGTGTGTGTGACCAGAAGACTGTACTATGGGGATATAGAATCTGATATTGAAAGAATTACTAATACTTAGTGGATCTATCACATTTAGATATCTAATGCTCATTAGACAGAGCATTTAGCGAAAAAGTTTAATATGTTAGTAATTTTTGAAAAAACCTGTTCTCTACGCAAAAATTCAAGTTTAAAAGGTGCCCAGCAGCCTACTTCCGCTTGCCGCTGCAGCAAGCTGCTTTCCGCACAGAGGCTGCTCCCGTCCCACTACCCAGCATCCTCCGATGACGGAGGATGTCTGTCTCTAAGCTGGAGCGATCTCATTGGCTAGATATCAATCTCTGCCAATGAGATCACTCCAGCTTAGAGAAAGAAAGCCTCCGTCATTGGAGGATACTGGGTAGTGGGACGGGAGCAGAGGCAGTGCTGCAAGCAGGAAGTAGGCTGCCGGGCACATTTTAAACTTTAATTTTTGAGCAGATAATGTTTTTTTTCAAAAATTACTAACATATTAAACTTTTTTGCTAAATGCTTTATCTAATGAGCATTAGATATCTATATGTGATAGATCCACTTTAAAATGTAAAAACAAAAGGGTGCTCCCACTGCTGAAAGGTGTTTTATTAAGTTATTGCAGCTCAAACTTGAATTTTTCAGGTGCAGTATCTCAGTGGCCTGAAATTGTACAGTGGCGCTGTTGCTACACCATCCTATGGACAGTTGTGGTCAGTTTACCATAAATCTCCATATGATGGTGTAGTAACAGCGCCACTGTACAATTTCAGGCCACTGAGATATTACACTTGAAAAATTCAAGTTTGAGCTGCAGTAACTTAATAAAACACCTTTCAGCAGTGGGAGCACCCTTTTTTAATTAGGGGCATAAACTCTACCACTTTGGTGTTTTGTTTTGTTTTTTTTTTTTTTAATTACTACATAGTATTACTATCCTTTGAAGTTTTTGAAGGGAAACGAGCTGCAAATAAAAGTAGTACACATTTTATTTTTTATGTATAAACCTAACAAAGTATTCAAAGGAAATAGCTACATTAAAATCAATTAAAGGGATAGTAATACTTCGTTTTAACTTTTTTATTTTGTAGGCATTAACCCCTTAAGGACCGGACGTTATGGGACATTTCCGTCCCATAACGACCGCATAGGGGCACTTTGAGGCGCCGGTACACGTGACCTGTCACGTGTATCGGCACGTCACTATGGGGCTTGAAACAGATCGCTCCGATCTTGGAGCGGTCTATTTCATGCCCTATTTTTACTTACAGCGCTCCCGGTAGAGCACTGTAAGTAAAAAGTACGTGACGTACCAGGACCGTCAAGGGTCTTTCAAGCAAATTTACCCTTGATGGTCCTGGTACGTCAAGGGTCCTTAAGGGGTTAAAAAAACACAAAGAATGTTCTAAGTCTTATATCTCAAACCTTTATGGTTTATGAGATATTCACAAGCAAAGTTTCCCCTCCCGCCCCTTTTACCTAGTGTAAGCTATCTCTTCTCAGATGTGGAATGCAGTCCATAGACCAGCAGGGGACAATCTTCTTCCTATGAGAACAATGAAATCCCTGCCCCCCTTGACAAGCTTTTCAGGTTTTTCCCTTATCTTAATTGAAGATTGTCCCTCTCTGCAGTCTACCTGGGCACCTCCCTTCTGCTTTGGGTGAGCAGTGTTACATCAGTAAAAGGGGCGGGAGGGGGACACTTTGCTTGTGAATATCTCTTAAACCATAAAGGTTTCAGAGATAAGACTTATATCATTCTTCATGTTTTTTTAATGCCTACAAAATAAAATAAAGTTAAAACGAAGTATTACTATCCCTTTAATTGATTTTAATGTAGCTATTTCCTTTGAATACTTTGTTAGGTTTATACATAAAAAATAAAATGTGTACTACTTTTATTTGCAGCTCGTTTCCCTTCAAAAACTTCAAAGGATGGTATTAGAGGAAGAAAAGGCATGCTCCCGTTAGTGCGCACAGAACAACGTGCAGGCACAATCTTTATTCACGGGATTGCACAACATGTCAGCACAACAAGTAGGACACCACAGCGGGGCATGTCTTTAGGGCAGCAACGCAACAGATCGATGGTTAGAAGTCTGCTCTCCCCACTTCCATTTATCACATAAAAATTGAGCAATAAATGTTTCATTACACATTGACAGTACTGATGGATCTCTGTATAGGCCATGTGGTCCTGGTAGAGCAATCGTACATCTTCTGGTAATCTAATAACTGTATTTAATTCTTCACTAGGCTGCCACTGGCCGCTGTAGGTTACCTGGATGGAACCCTGGCTATATATGACATTTCCGCTCAGAGTCTGAGACATCGCTGTCAGCATGAGGTGAGTGGTCTGAGTCTTGTGCCATCAAGGGCATAATGTCAAATCAAACGAGAGCTACAACTAGTGCTGTCACCTCTTGTCTTTAATAAAACACATGAACCTCCTAATTAAAAAAAACCTGCACTTAACCATTTAAAGACCAGAGGGGTGTGCAATATATTGCTCTGCATTGTGTTGAGCACTTATCTGGTCCTTTAACCCTTTGAGTGCCAGAGGGGTACGCAGCGCATTGCTTTGCATGCCCCTCTGGCACTCAGAGTTAACGCCGAACTATCATCATCATAACTTTGTCCCTCAATCAATCACTAATACATCAGTAGGCAAAGGTGGACGTCTGTTATGCTGAATAAGTCCGCGTTATTGAAGAAAACCAACTTCTGCAGCCCACAGACGAAAAAAATTGAGACAGCACCAACATAGTTAATCTCGCCACATACGTCTGGTAATATAAAAACATCAAAAAGCTTTATTAAACAAAGGAAGATCCAGTAAAAGTACCTCATACAGCTGCAACCCATATACATGCCAAGAGAGACTTCTGTATCGGATACCAGTCAGGTGTAGTAGATCAACAACTCCGATCAACGAGTTTCACGCATATAGCGCTTACTCATGATCAAGGACCACCTTCTGCAGCAACCAGGGGACAACAGGTGCAGACATCTTAGAAGAAAGGTACCTCTGAGTCTGCACTGTCTGTCCCGTGCACTGCCCCGATTGGCGAGTGGTGTCCTTGGTACCTTAAGGTACGGAAGTTACTGACTTCTCAGGTGCGCAGAGCCTCTCTAGTAAGCGCTGTACAGCATATGCCTGCCAAAGAAGTTGTTTTTCTTGAATAACGCAAACTTATTCAGGATAATAGAAGTGTGGCTTTGCCTGTTGCTATGTTAGTAATGGATGGGTGGCAGTGTTATTATGATGATATTTCTGGTTTAAGGATTAATCTGAGCAGAGACTCCTGATTGGCACAATAAACCACTTCTGGTGGATGGATTTTCCAAAATTCATATTAAATTAGTGCTAGGTATCCTGTACGTAGGTATTCACAGATGATTCTTTGTTGAAGCATCATAAACTTCTAAACCGAAAAGTCCCCCTTCCTAAGAAAACTTTATTGGGAGGGGTTTAGGGTCCTGAAATCTTGCACGGGAGAACTGTGTACGTCTCCATGGACCTGATGTCCTGTAGTTTGTAGACCCATTTAAGGGTTTCTGCCCAGATTAACCCTTTGAGTGCCAGAGTGGTACGCAACACATTGCAGAGCAATGCGTTGCGTTTCCCTCTGGCACTCAGATTTAAAATAAATGGTGTGTTCATCTAAACCTTTGCGTTGCATACCCCTCTGGGACTCAAAGGGTTACTAGTAAACTCTAATGAAGGATACATATTGCAGGACTGTGTAGGAACCAGTAAAGTGCGGCTGGACAATCTTAAACTCGCCAACCATTGAGGGCTGGCTGAGGATGATGGGAATTATAGTCCAGCCACAGTGGAGGACAATCTGAAGCATTTTATACAGAAAAATACATAAAATTTTGTAAATGTTCCACCCCTGTTCATCTAAATTTCCCTTCATCTCCTACCGCTCTGTCTTGCTTGAATTAATCAGGAGTGAATGGCCCTGTATAACTTAACTACTAGACAGATTTTCCTCTGGATCCAAGGCCACTATTTAGACACTTACACTGTGATCCTTTTATACTTGTAGAATTTACATTGTAATTTATTACTAGCCTATGTGGGAGCGTGTGTCTAGCATGCTCTGTGCTTATGTGGATTTGTTCTGACCTGCTTTCTCCCTGCAGTCTGGCATTGTGCAGCTCTTATGGGAAGACAACTCGCCTGTGGTCTACACCTGTAGCTTGGATGGGGCTGTCAGACTGTGGGACTCTCGATCCGGCAAAATGATCAGCGAATACCTCGGCCATGCAGCTGAAATTCTTGACTTTGCTCTTAACAAGTGAGTATCTTTATTGTACCTTAATTCTGATAGTGGCAGTTTCCTTGTCCATTAAAACCGTGGATTCCTACATAGTACTCTCAAATATTACTGAAACCTAGAAATATAAAATGTAACTCCAGATATGAAACATTAAAGGGATAGTAATGTTTCAAAATAAAAGCAGCTCTAATTAATCATCATAGTATTTGGACCTTGGAGAGTGTTATTTCAATTCTGTCAGACTTGTAGTTCAAGAGTAATTGAATGATAAAGTATCCCCCTCCTACCCCTTTTACTGATGTAACACTGCTCAGCCAGATCAGAAGGGAGGTGCCCAGGTAGACTGCAGAGAGGGACAATCTTCAATTAAGATAAGGGAAAAACCTGAAAAGCTTGTCAAGGGGGGCAGGGATTTAATTGTTCTCATAGGAAGAAGATTGTCCCCTGCTGTTATCTGTCCAGTCTATGGACTGGATTCCACATCTGAGAAGAGATGACTTACACTAGGTAAAAGGGACGGGAGGGGAAACTTTGCTTGTGAATATCTCTCAAACCACAAATGTTTGAGAGATAAGACTTATATCGTTCTTCATGTTTTTTTTAATGTCTACAAAATAAAATAAATATAAAACAAAGTATTACTATCCCTTTAAGTTTTAACCATATGTTTAGTTTTTAAAGTAGTATTAACAAAAGTGTTGTTGTAACGTCAGTATAATGATAACTGGAGCTTGCTGTAACAATAGAAGTGATTCACACAGAAGGGAAGAGTGAACACGCTCCCTGGGGCAGCTGGGAGAGAAGTGGGAGGAGAATTAAGTAGCACTGGGAAGTCATGAAGAGCATTATGCAGAAGTGCACAGCTTGAAGATTAAATACCTTTAAAAGTACATGAATTAAAAAAAAAAAAAAAACTAATACTACTTTAATAATTATTAACTAAACACATGGTAAAAACTTCTTAAGAGGTGAATATTTCCCTTTAACCTTTTGAGTGCCATAGATGTATCCAATGATAGGGTTAAGTTGCAATGACTTTTAAGTAGGGCATCTCCCAATAGTAGACATACACTATATAACATACATAATGTATATATATTAATAATGTAAAATTACTGTTCTTTTAATGATTGTGTGCCACTTAATTTGTAAATTTACAAAATGAATATGTTACATTTCCACGGGCAATTCATTTACGTTCTCTTCTGCAGAGATGCTTCCATTGTGGTCACTGCGTCTGGAGACCACAAGGCAAAAGTATTTTGCGTGCAGCAGCCTGACCGCTAGATGCGTCCAGTACGTCTGTCTCCTGTACAGAGTGAGAACAATCTCTTATGGCAGACGGGAGCCGTTGGTGTAATCTTTCCTACATACATGTGTGTGGATATGCGTGTTTTTCATACAGACCCATATTCCGTGATGTGTGTAAACACACACGGAGGTGCACTTGTCTATTCACACTTGTTTCATTGTGTCGTGTGGTCTGAGAGCAGCGAGGAACGCAGAATGGAATAAAACGTATATGGCGGTATTCAGTAAGTTTTATAAGGTGCAATTCAAGAGCAGAGCAAATAGTGTAGGGGCCAAATGGAAATTCCCATTTATTTGCAATGGGTTTTTAATTCACTGAAGGCTATAGAGCTTCGCAATGCGTTGGAGACTTCTTTGGCATTCAAGGGGTTCCCCGTTTAAATCTGTGGGGTATCATATTTATCCCCATGGCATATTTGGTTTATTCCAGAAACACATTTCTTATTGAATATGGGCCATAGAGCCATATGCAAAAGAATATGTAGACAAATCTGGGGCATACTATCTGCATCAAAGGGGACAAAAATAATCCCCAAATTTACATTGAATTACCACTTTAAAGGGACAGTAATACTTAAGATGTAAAAAAAAATATATGTTGTTGTGTTTATGTCCCTGACTAAAACAAGGGAACTCCCACTGCTGAGAGATATTTTATTAAAACATTATAACTACTCAAACTTGAATTTTTTAGGTGCAATATGTCAGTGCCCTGAAATTGTACAGTGGCGCTGTTGCTACACAATCCTATGGACTGCTCTGGTCCATAGACCATAAATCTCCATAGGAAGGTGTAGCAACAGTGCCACTGTACAATTTCAGGGCACTGACATATTGCACCTAAAAAATTAAAATATATAATAAAATATCTCTCGGCAGTGGGAGTACCCTTGTTTTATTTGGGGACATAAACACTACAACATATATATATTTTTTTAACATCTTAAGTATTACTATCCCTTTAAGGCTCAGACGCATGGGCAGTATATTGAAAAGCAGTGAGCCCCCCCCCTTAAGTCCTTAGCCCTTTGAATACCAGAGGGGTACACAACGCATAGCAAAGCAATGCGTTGTGTACTCCTCTGCACTCAGTGTTAAATGGGGCTTTTACCCCTGAGAATGGTAGACAGGTCTCCAACATATTGCAACACAATGTACTGAGATCTCTGCATTTAAGGGATTAAAATCCTCCATTTAAATTTTAAAAGGGATTTGATTTGTCCCCTATTGTGCAATTGGTTTGCTCCAGGATTTGTCTCCTTATCTTGTCTCCATATGGCCACGTGCGAAAGAGGAAAAAGTAGAGCAAATCTGGAGTAAACCAACTGCAAATTTGACCATAAAAATGTCCCAAAAATTGTTATTTCAAGGGGTTAAAAACCCAATTTACTGCTAAAGAAATCACCAGTGCATGGGAGACCTCTGTGGTATTCAGGGGGTTAAAATTCTCCATTTAACCCACTTAAAGCAGAACCTTCAGATCTTACGAAGTCGCCATGCATTCATTAAGCGCATGGCGAATAGCTTGGAAATCAATGTCTTACCTTTAAAAATAGCAGATTTTAAAGAAATCCTTTCTGTTTGGAGACAGGAACCCAGGCTACAGCTCAGACATCTTGTCTGGCACCTGCGCTGTCAGTCCCTGTCTCCATTGAGAAGCACTGCAGTGTACCATAAGGTTACAGGAAAGGGACTGATGGTGCAGACCGCACTAACCTGCCCGTCAGTCCTTAAACAGCAAGCATTTCTTTACAATCTGCTATTTTTTAAAGTTATGACATCGATTTCCAATCTAGTCCCCATGTGCTTAAAGGGGAAGGTTCACCTAAAATCAAATTTTGTGCATGTGTTTTAACATATAAACCTAGGTTAATGCTGTTGTTTTTTTTTGTTTTTTTTTTTGTTTTTTTTATTTTCAGTCGTCTGCTAGTAGAAATATTTAGACTTTAAAATCGGGCACTCCCGCATTCTATATGCCCTGCATGATGCCTCAGGACTTTCTACCTGACCCAGGGAGCGCGTTCCTGCTCCTCTTCGTAGCTGTATTTCTGTGGGCTAACATCACTGCAGGCTCCGTTTACAATGCTACTGAGGTTGCAGCCTCCACTGCCAACCTCAGTAGCATGGTAAACGGAGCCTGCTGTAATGTTAGCCCACAGAAATACAGCTATGAAGGGTAGCGTGAACGAGCTTCCTGGGGCAGCTGGGAAGTCATGAGGCATCATGCGGGACACACAGTGTCCCGCAGAAGTGCCCGATTTTAAAGTCTAAATATCTCAACTAGCAGACGATTGAAAATTAAAAAACCCAGCTCTAACCTAGGTGTATATGTTAAAACACATGCACAAAATTTGATTTTAGGTGAATGTTCTGCTTTAATGAATGCATGGCGACTTAGTAAGATCTGACAGTTCCGCTTTAAAGACCACAGAGCTTTTTTTTTTTTTTTTTTTCTTCTCTAACCGATTCAGGGCTCCCCGAACTGCGAACAGCCAGGCAGGGAGCCCTGAAATCCATGACATGTCAGGACCGTGATAGGTCCTTATCGCACTTTCTACCCATGACGGTCCTAGCACGTCCATGGGTACTTAAGAGGTTAAATCAATAATTTTATTTTTCTCTTGTGGTGCAGTTGGTTTGCCCCAGAATGTCTCCGATTCTCTTTGTGCGTATGGTTAATATTTAATTTTGTCTAAAATTATTTCAACAAAAACCACACCAAATTTTGAAAATTTTGGAAAGGTTTTTTTGTTTTGTTTTTACACTTAAAGGGCTGTTAATATTGATTTTGTTTGGGCTCTGGGATTAGATATTTGTGAAATGCGTTGAACTGAGGAGAACGGTGGCACTTGGGAACACGCGACATATCCTAATATATTTTGTTACATATTATTCTGATTTTTAAAATAGAAATTTGACAGCAGCACAAATATGAAGCTGTATGCTTATTTGTTTGATGCTCACTTCCTTTTAACCCTTTAATGAAAAGAAAGGTGTACAACGCATTGAAAAACAGTGTGTTCCCCCTCCTCCTAAAGAGTTAAACTATTGAGTCCCAGAGGGGGTGGTGTAGCATTGCTTTTGCACATCCCCTGGAACTTTAAAAGGGTTAAATGTCTAAAGTTGTCCTATCAATTTTCTTAGGGTGACTATTTATTTTTCTACTTGTATAGAGGAAAAAATGCAAATACAAATTGGATGTAATAAAGACTATTAATTCCTCACCCTTGGCCCTCCTGATCTCTTGCTCATACCATTGTTGGGGCCTTTTAGTACTTCAGAGCAGTTTTTCAAAATATATAATGAACATTGGCTTAACAAATTTGATTCTCTAGGAACTCCCATTTACAAGTAAGGATGAATTAATAGGTCACAATGTGCTACTGTTTAATTGCTGGAAGAGGCACCATTGTAGTGCACAGTGACCCATAATTAAATCCTTCATTATAAGGAATGGAAAGTGGGAAACTGGAAAGGAATATTATTCAGAGTGTTAAAATGATAGTTATGGATAGTTTAAAGTAAATGTAATATTGTAGGTAGTAAAAAAAAAAAAAGTAAGTAATTGAGGCCACTCCGATCTCTCAAACCTTTATGGTTTGGGAGATATACGATTACAGATTCCCCACCCACCTCCCCTTTCACTGATGTTAAGCCGTAGCTGTGAGAAGCAGATTCTGGTCCAAGGACCATCCTGCTGCTCTTCAGCAGAGCCAAAATAGTGCTATATAGAAATAAATACTTCACTGGAACGGTCTACAAAGTGTGCTTGCAAACCAGGTGCAATTTGTAGACTGTTTTAGTGAAGTGTTTCTTTCTATATTGTGCTATTTCGGCTCTGCTGAAGAGCAGCAGGATGGCCCCGGGACCAGAATCTGCTTCTCGCAGCTAGAAGGCAGACTTTGGTGAAATGGTAGGGAGGGGGGAACTTTATAATAGAATATCTCTCAAACCATAAAGGTTTGAGAGATCGGAGTGGCCTCAATTACTTATTTATTTTTTTTTTTTTTACTACCTACAATATTACATTTACTTTAAACTATCCATTACTATCCCTTTAATCCCTTCTTAATAGGAACATTAATGTCTCCTATTAATAACTCTTCATTTACCTTAATCTGTACAGATGATAATCTTAATGGCCACTGTGAATCCGCTTAAGTGTGGATTGGTTGTATAAAAAAAAAAAAAAAGTCCTTAAAGGGATAGTAATACTTAAAATGTAAAAAAAAATGTCGTAGGGTTTATTCCCCTGAGTAAAACAAGAGTACTCCCACTGCTGAAAGGTGTTTCATTCAAAAGTTATTAATTTTTAAAGTTGAATTTTTTAGGTGCAATATCACAGTGGCCTGAAATTGTACAGTGGCGCCGTTGCTACACGATCCTATGGACAGCTCTGGTCCCGGGACCATAAATCTCCATAGGATGGTGTAGCAACAGCGCCACTGTACAATTTCAGGCCACTGTGATATTGCACCTAAAACATTCAACTTTGAAAATTTTGAATGAAACACCTTTCAGCAGTGGGAGTACTCTTGTTTTACTCAGGGAGATAAACCCTACAACATATTTTTTTTTACATTTTAAGTATTACTATCCCTTTAAAAGGATCGTAATGCTTAATATTGGGGGGGGGAGATATGCATATGTAAAAAGAAATTGTGAAACTGCACATTGACACTTGATTAAATTATGCTTTGGTGAAAGTCCTGAGAGTGATTGCCTTTGTCCACTACTATATATATTAATGATTAAAATTAGCAGGGTTTATCTTCTAAGTTAAAATAAGAATTCTTACATTGCAGAGTGACCTTTTTATTCAAAATTTATTACAGCTGAACCTTGCATTTGTTTGGGTGCAGTACCTCCCATGAACTGAAATTTAATGGTGGTGCTGTTGCTAGTGTGGACAGCTTTGCTCAGGTGACCATAAACTTCCATAAGATGCTAGAACCACAGCGCTACTGGGTGTGTGAATAATCTTGTTTTACTCGGCAGGATAAACCTGCAAAATATATATATATTTCAATATTAAGCATTACTATCTCTTTAACCAGTACTGAACAGCATGTTCATGGGGGTAAACGTTTATATTTTTGCAAAACTCCAGGACCTCAAACTCTTCCCACCGTCCACTTTAATTATTGATATCTATTTAAAAATGTTCTCTCTCTCAAACCTCAAAGGACTGTTGTTTGCACCCCAAAAAAATAGGGGGGGACCCAAACAAACAAATTTAAAGGAACACTAACACCTAAAAATGGAATTGTGTTATTCAGTTTTAAATATACTTCTAATGTCGCCATTTTCAACCTGGTGACATATTTAATGCTCCCCTAGCTTGGTCGCCAAACTGAGGGTGACATTTTGATTGTGAACCTTCCAGTTTTAACTTTCCCATGGCTTTCTGATCCCATTATTATAGCAATCATGATAAGGTGTGTCAGAAGTGGCAGTGCTGTATTGTCTGTAAAATGAAAGCTATAAGGCAACAGCTGTACCTGAACAGAAAAGCAATGCATACTAATCTCAATACACTAAAACTACCTTTGATTTTGTCACCATTCTAGAATTACACAAAAATGCTATTTAATAGCCTTTTTTTGTCTTTTTTTCCTGAAAGCCTATATTATGTTGAACTTTCTCTGCACTCCTATTTCCGTTAGTTGTTTTATTCAAATGTGATAATGGTTCAAATTGTCAGGAAGTGAATTACAGTGTGATTACTTCCTGAAAGGTCTAACTGACTCCAGGACTCGGCAGTTTCTTACCTCATGACAAATTGTAATCTGACCACTAGAGGTCATTGTTAATGTAAAAAAAAAAAACAACAAGAGTCTAAAGAGACAGTGATGTTACCACATAACTTTCTTTGATCATGAATTATAATGCACTGTAACATTTGAAATGTCCATATAGTTGTATTCTCCTTGTTATTGGAGTTGAAAGTTTCCGCCTCCTGCCCCTTTTGCCTATGTTGCTCATAGTTCCCTCAGATCTGAAAACCAGTCCGGACGGATTGCAGTGAGGGACAATAGTGTATCAGTATAAGTAAAACTCTGCTCCCCTTCATCAAGGAGATCAGGGGTTTCCTCATACAGACACCAATATTGTCTCTCGTTTCAATCTGTCCGGTCAAGGGCCCAGCTTTCATGGTGGAGGAACTATGAGTGATGTAGGGAAAAAGGGTGGGAGGGGGATACCTTTCAATTCCAATTACAAGGGAAATGCAACGATACGCACATTTCAAATGGTATTGTGCAATATAAAAAATGTATAATGAACAATCAAAGGCTTTATCTGGTGACATTACTGTCTCATTCTTTAAAAGGGGTAGTAATGCATGAATATAAACGCACGAGTCCTCATGTAGTAGTGCATGTGCAAAAACATATTTCAGTATCCTCCAATGTGTAATTAAACAGAAATGCAATTATAAAGAATCCCCCTCCTTCCCCTTTTAACTACTTAACCCACTCTCCAAGACTGTCTGGACAGCGTGCAGCAAGGGACAGTCTTCATTGAGCATAAGGAACAACCTGAAAAACCTATCAAGGAGGGCAGGGTTTTCCTTATGCTCACAGCAAGAAGATTGGCCCTCACTGTGATCTGTCCAGTCAAGCGACCAGATTCCACATCAGCGGGGAGGTGGCAGACAAGATGTAAAAGTGTCGGGAATGGGATTCTTTATAATTGCATTTCTATTGAACTACACATGGGAGGATATTGAAATACAGCGGTACATGTGCAAAAACATATGAAGAGTCATCGGAGTTGCATTGATATTCATGCATTACTATCTCTTTAAACTATAATAGCTGAAAATATGAATCTCTCATCAGTGGGAGTACCATTGGGAAAAGTCCTACAAACTGCTAATGGCCTCGATGAATCAGGTCTACGTGGATCACTTCTTTCCTCAGAATTATTATATATTTCTTACTTCATATAATGTCTATAGAGGCAGATAGTAATGTTTAATTTTAACTTTGTTTACTATTGTAGGTATTTAAAAAAAAAAAAAATTCAATTGATATGTCCGGTCTCTGAAACTAACCAGCAAAACTTACCCCCTCCAGGCCATTTCAGAGAAGTTGGCTCTCTAGCCAACAGCAGCCGGACCGGCCAATGGCTTTCAGCAGAGCCGAAAGAATGCGAACTAAAAATAGATACTTCATTTTAACGGTCTACAAAGCGTGCTTGCAAACCAGGCACACTTTGTTGGCCGTTCCAATTAAGGATTTAGTTTTAAATCTCGCTATTTTGGCTCTGTTGAAGGGCCACTGGTTGGTCCCGGGACCAGAATCTGCTGCTGTCAGCTAGAGGGCAGACTTCTCTGAAACAGCTTGGTGGGGACAATTTTAGCCATAAAGGTTTGAGAGACCGGACTTCCTATCAACTTAATTATGTTTTTCATACCACTAATATTAACCCCTTAACAACATGTGACATACTGTGACCGTCACAGTCCTTGAAATACTGAAGGACTGATGACGGTCATGGTACGTCACATACTTTTTACTTACAGCGCTCTACCGGGAGCGCTGTAAGTAAAAGTAGGGCTTGAAATTGACCGCTCCAAGATCAGAGCGATCTCTATCAGGCCCCAAAGTGATGCGCTGATACACGCAACACGTCATGTGTACCGGCGCGTCAGCGTCGATCAAAGCGGTCCTTATGGGACAGAAACATCCCAGGACCGCCGGTCGCTAAGGGGTTAAACAAAGTTAAAATTAAACATTACTATCTCTTTAAAGGGATAGTAACACAACCCCCCCCCAGCAACTTGACGGCAAAATACAGCAATCATAGAAACATACCGAACGCACTTAGTCCCATCTCTCAAACCTTTATAGTTTGAGAGATGTAAGGCAAGACAGTCCTGTGGTTCCTCCCCCTTCTGCCTGACGAGCTCTAAAGCTGTCAGAGGCAGAATCCGGTCGGCCGACTTTCCGCGGTTCTGCAGGAGTTCTGACATCTAGATATCTACATATAATTACTTCATAGGAATGGTCTATAACATGTGCTTGCAAGCCAGGCACATGTTTTATACCATACCCATGAAGTAATAATACGGAGATATCTAGATGACAGCACTCCTGCACAGCCGCCGTCTGGTGCTGGAAGCCGGATCTCATGACGTCGGCTATACAGCGGACGTATGAGAAGGGGGAGGGAGCAGAGGTCTGTCTTGCCTTAAATCTCTCAAACCGTAAAGGTTTGAGAGATGGGACTAAGTGCGTTTGGTTTGTTTCTATGATTGCAGTATTTTGCCGTCAAGTTGTTGGGGGTTACTATCCCTTTAACTGTGTAGGGCTCTAGGCTCACAAAGCAATGCGTTGCGTACCCCTCTTGCACTCAGAGTTAATTAAACATTAATTTGGGGGAAGCAACCCACACACAATTGATTCATAGAGGCCATTAGGATTTTCTGTCCAGATTAAGGTAACTGGGGATTTATTATTGAGAGAGGTTAGTGGTCCATTAAGTCGATGAGATTCATTCGTACCCTATGGTGCAGTTGGTTTGCTCCACTTTTCTCAGTACATGAGCCTCCTTATATTTTGTATACAAGGAAACGTATAGGAAGCTTTTATTATTAACCCTTTCTGGCACTCTAAGGGTTAAGCAGCGATGCACATAACATTGCTGTTCTCTAACCAGTGCTCCTTTCATTGGCTGCAGTGACACAAATGGAGATGACTTCTCCAGTGATATCGCTTATCCAGTTCCTATGTTATTCAATGGAGCCTATGTACTAAGTTCTCTGCAATGTTGGGGATCTTAGAGCATAGATTCCATGGAATAACATAGGAACTGGAGAAGTGATATCACTGGAGACATCATGTCCACTTTATCACCGCTTAGTGCATCTTCCCCCTTAACTTACAATGGCCCGAAAGTCACAACGGCCTCTATAAATCTTAACCGGCGAGCCCTTGTAAAATAACCTTTTCAGTCAGACCTGTATGTCATGTCCATCGGGGTAGAGATGGAGTTGGCTGGCAGGTTTTTTTTTTTTTATGTGCATGAGTCTACTTAACCCTTTGAGTATCAGAGGTGTATGCAAAGCATTGCTTTGCAAAGCTTTGTGTTCCCCCTCTGGCACTCAAGGGTTTAAGGACCAGAAGAGGGTGTGCAGCTCATGGAGAGACAATACGATGTACGCTCCTCTGGTCGTGTAAAGGGTTAAGATTACTATGTGCAGCAATTGGTGTTTGTGTCCAGCGGTCCTGCTAATAACGGTAATGTCTGCACCCGTGGGATTGGCATTTAGGACTGACTGAAGGTGTTTTCTCTCATGAACAAAGGGAGACATTCATAGGAGCAAATGGGGGGATCCACCAGCCACCGTATTGGAGGGGTTTACTTCTCCTCAACTCTTTAAAGACCATAGGACTATGCAGCACTTTGCAGTATATTGCGTACACTGCTGGTCATTAACCGTTTAGTGCGGAGCACACCCCTCTGGTACTTACAGGGTTAGAGGAGCAGTGAATTTAATTTATTTATTTTTTGGCCGAGTAAAATAAGTTTACTCTTACTGCTGGGATGTTTTTAATTCAAAAGCTATTACAATCCAACTTTATTAATGGGCCCGCAATTTTCTATTTTGGCCATTAGGTGGTCTGTTCCTATGGGGGAGCCTTAGTCACTTTCTCAAGCTCTCCCATAGCAAACATCATATAGAAAAAAATAATTGTTAGCCAGTTGGTGCTGTTGCTTTAAAAATAATAAGATGTAATAATGTTTGGATTAAACATCATCTGGCTATGGGAACACCCATATTTTACTCGGCAGGAAATACCCCGTAGCATATTTTTGAAGAAAAAAGTTTACTCCTCCATTTAACCCTCTTGTTGCCTGAAGAGTCTATACAAATGTAGAAATGACAACAAGCGGACTGGTAAAGGGATGCTTGTTGATCTCAGGTCTTTGGGGCGCAGGACAAGGACAAAAGGATCATGGGGCACCAAGCTTTGTTCGTCCACTGTTTATAACAAAACAAGTTATGCCGTGTAAACTTCTATCTCTGAAAGAAAATAAGCCTTAAAGTGTGTGAATGAGGCTGTAGTATATTAAATACATTGATTTTCTGAGTCTGTCTTATTTGTCTGTTTCATCTCACTACAGTGTGACCGTGGCGCTGCCTGTTATACCAGCAGCCTTCTGCATTGTGATGTTACATTGGTGCCTGGAAGGGGGGGGAGGGGTTAACCCTTTGAGTGCCAGAGGGGTGTGTAATACACTGCTTCTCACTGCGTCGCGCACAAAGGGTTAACTGAACACTAATCCTAAGATAACTTGTTCTTCATCTCTCTCCTCGCTCTTCATCTCTCTCCTCGCTCTTCATCTCCCTCTCCTTGCTCTTCATCTCGCTTGCTTTCGCTCTTCATCTCTCTCCTCGCTCTTCATCCAGTAGTAGCTGGAGAGTCAAACGTTGCCCACCTCTGCTGTACTCTGACTTACCACTATGTTTTCAAATAGTGGAGCAGAGTTGTAACCCCTTGTGCCCTGGTTCTGCCTGTACGATAGGTCTGTACTGATGTCTGCTGAGCATTATTGCTATAATATCATCTGTATTTGCCAGACCACCTACTGCCCTACATGGTTCACCACCTGCATGCATGAATATCATTAATGTGTAGTTCGGCTCTGTGTTCATTGATAGTGGAAAACGTATATACAGATGATGGTAAAGCAATGAAGTACAACATAGCCTCGCTACAGCTTCCTAAGGGTTAGTCTGGTGGGCAGTAATATGACCCTGGATGGCATAGGATCCAGACACTGGATAAGTGAGCGGTTTACAGAGCTGCTAGTTGGAGTTGAGCAGCAGTGGGCAAACAGAGAGACTAGTCGCTGCTGGTCTACAAATTCCATCAGCAAGGTTTAGTGGCTGTATCTGATAGGCATTGTAGTCTCACAGCGGATGGATGGTCACAGGTTCCGTCCTTAAGATTCATTGGGTACAATGCATATAAACTATTCTGTTAAATGAATAGTAATATGTCACAATAAAGCAGCTCTATTTCATCTTCATAGTATTTGGGCCATGGAGAGTGTTATTTCAATACTGTCAGAGTTGTAGTACAAGAGTAACTGATAAAGTATCCCCCTCCCGCCCCTTTTACTGATGTAACACTGCTCACCTCAGAGCAGCAAGACTGTCCAGATGGATCGCAGCGAGGGGCAATCTTCAGTGATCATAAGGAAAAACCTGTCCGGGGAGGGGGGCAGGGTTTTCCTTATGATCACAGTAAGAAAATTGACCCTTGCTGCGACCTGTCTGGTCAAGAGATCAGATTTCACATCCTTTTACTGATATAACACTCTTCACCTCAGAGCAGCAAGACTGTCCTGATGGATCACAGGGAGAGACAATCTTCAGTGAGCATAAGGGAAAACCTGTCGGGGGGTGGGGCAGGGTTTCCATTTGATCACAGTAAGAAGATTGTCCCTTATGCTCACAGTAAGAAGATTGTCCCTTGCTGTGACCTGTCTGGTCAAGAGACCAGATTCCACATCTGAGGGGAGGCGGCTTACACTAGGTAAAAGGGGCGGGAGGGTATACTTTATCATTCAATTACCCCTGAACTACAACTCTGACAGTACTGAAATAACGCTCTCCATGGCCCAAATACTATGAAGATTAAAGGGACACTAATGTCCCATGAAAAAAAAAATTCTTGTTTTGTAGAGGGTAAAAAAAATAAAATATGTGGCACAAATCCTATCAAACCTTTAACTGTAAAGTTCCCCCCTCCCTCCCCTTCTCCTGATGTCAGCGCTGTGCTAACAGCAGGAGATTCTAGTCCGGGGACCAGCTGGTGTCTCTGCAGCATTATTTAAAAAGAAATACTTTACTGGAAAAGTCTACAAAGTGTGCCTGGTTTGCAAGCACACTTTGTAGACTGTTCCAATGAAGGATTTCTTTTTAAATAATTCTATTTCTGCTCTGCTAAAGAGCCTCCTGGAGTCGGCCAACTCAAATCTTTCTTCATGCCCAGGGTACCCAAAGAGAAGCACCTTCAACAGTCATTCTACCAAGCGAGTCAACAATTCTTAGCAAATGGAGTGATGATGCCAGTTCAGACAGAACAAAGATTCAAAGGGTTTGATTTCAATCTTCTCATTGTCCTGAAAAAAAGATGGAGGATTTTGTCCGATCTTGGATTTAAAAGGCCTGAATCAGTTCCTAAGAGTACCCAAGTTCAAAATGGAATCAGTCAGGCCTGTAATAATGACCATCGAACTGTGGTGTCATTAGACATCAAAGGTGCTTATCTACACATTCCTATTTGTCCTGAACATTACCAGTATCTTTGATTCGCATTCTAAAAGCAGAATTGTCAATTTGTGGCTCTGCCATTTGGCCTAGCCGTAGCACCAATAGTGATAACAAAACTGATGGCTCACCTTGCAGCTTATCTTTGTTCAGTTGGAGTCAACTTGACCCATATCTAGGGGATCTATTGCTAAAAGCTTCTTCTAGGAACTACTGTAGGAACATCTTCATTTCACCATGAAAATACTGAAAGAACACATATGGATAATCAACCTACCCAAATCTCACATAGTTGCATAAGAGAAGCTTCAATTCCTAAGCCTGATATATTCAAGTCAAAGAGATATATTACCTTAAGACAAAATCTCGGAGAGATTAGGACAGACTGAGAGAATCAAACCTCTTGATCTTAATCTGCATGCAACTTGTGCAGAAAATGGTATCCACAATAGAAGCAAGTCCCTTCATGAAGTTTCACATGCGCCCCTTACAATTGGAACTACTTTACCATTGGTCCAAAAATCCGAACCATCTACATCAAACAGTATCTCAGTCATAGACCACCAAACAGTTACTATGATGGCGGTTCTTGAGTCCGACTGCCATCAGGAATACAGTTCTCAGTAACAGAGTGGATGGTAGTCACAACAGATGCCAGTCTGTTCGGATGGGAAGCAGTGTATGGTCTTCACTTCATTCAGGGATTCTGGTCACGCAACTACCCATAAATATACTGGAAGTGAGAGCCATTTACAATGCACTATTGAAATCCTCCCATTTGGATTCAGTTCGACAATGCCACAGTAGTGGATTACATTAATAACCAAGGAGGCACAAAGAGCAAAACAGTTTGGACAAAAGTATAAAGGATCTTCCTTTGGGAGAAAAATCACATCCAGGCATTATTGGCCATATACATTCCAGGAGTGGACAACTGGGAAGCAGGCTATCTGAGCAGACAGACCATAGACCCAGAAGAATGGGAACTTAAATGAGATCTTCCTTCAAATAGTGGGCCAACAGGGCACACCAGAAGTCAAGGAACAAGAGAAACAAGAAACTTCCCATTTGTTGCACCAGAACAAGAGGCCCACAGGCATTGGCAGCATACGCCCTAATGATTCCATGTAAGTAGAAGCTAGTATAGGTCTTTCCTCTACTGGCTATGAATCCCATCGCACCATTTTGGACAAAAAGTGCTTGGGTGATCATATACGCGACTTGTCGACAGCAGGACCGTAGCATCTTCCTCAGATACTGAAGTAAAAGAACAAACAGAAAGCACGCTATAGTGCAACAATAGCACAAAAGACTACAATATATATAACTGAATAAATGAGTACTTACACTTTTAACCCCTTAAGGACCGGCCGCTCACGCACGCAGCTGTCACGTAAGGACCACGGAGCATTTTTTTTTTTTAA
Source organism: Rhinophrynus dorsalis (assembly GCA_037306005.1). NCBI lineage: Eukaryota > Metazoa > Chordata > Amphibia > Anura > Rhinophrynidae > Rhinophrynus > Rhinophrynus dorsalis. The sequence continues at coordinate 239,686,742 of CM074725.1, forward strand.
CCCATCCGATTCTGGACTCCCCAAACGGAGTGAAGCCGAGCAGGGAGCCCGGAATTCCATTACGCACATGTGCGTCCTTGGTCCTTTAGGGACCTCAACCTCATGACGTACATGTACGTAGTGGGTCGTTAAGGGGTTAAATGGTTAGACCGCTGCTATCAGTCGGACATACAGAGATCATTAACCAGTCTCCATTCGAGAATGCCTTCAGTCATCGGCGTTGTCCCAATAGGTATGCACAATATGCATAGGCGGAAGCTCTTCTTATGCAATAATATATACTTTTATTTAAAATACTAGTTGAACAGCCCGTTACACGGGCCACAGAGCCACTGCCACCAGGTGGCGGGGCAGTCACGAGCAGTAGAGACTGCCCGCCCCACGGCTGATACAGAGCTGGACGCTCCTTCGGTGCGCCCACCTCTGTATCAGCCGCGGCGCGGGCAGTCTCTACTGCGCATGACTGCCGCACGCGCAGCAGTGTCTACTGAGCATGTCGCGGCATTACACACGATTTAGCGAATTATTATATAGGATGTGTATGGCTTAACTCATGCTTTTCGCACTTTAACACCGCTTTCTCAAAGCTTACAAGCCAACACTGAAAACAACAAAAGAAAGATCTTCAGATACCAGATCTTATATCACAAGGTCTCATTCATCTCCACAAGTTATACATTCTCACCTTGACAGCTTTGAACTTGAAACCGAAATCTTGAAAACAAAGGACTGAGTTATTCAGTCATTTAAAGGGATAGTAATACTTCGTTTTATCTTTATATTATTTTGTAGGCATTAAAAAACATGAAGAACAATATAAATCTTATCTCTCAAACCTTTATGGTTTGAGAGATATTCACAAGCAAAGGTTCCCCTCCCGCCCCTTTTACCTAGTGTAAGCCATCTCTTCTCAGATGTGGAATCCAGTCCATAGACCAGACAGATAACAGCAGGGGACAATCTTCTTCCCATGAGAACAATGAAAGCCCTGCCCCCCTTGACAAGTTTTCCAGGTTTTTCCCTTATCTTAATTGAAGATTGTCCCTCTCTGCAGTCTACCTGGGCACCTCCCTTCTGCTTTGGCTGAGCAGTGTTACATCAGTAAAAGGGGCGGGAGGGGGATACTTTATCATTGAATTACTCTTGAACTACAACTCTGACAGAATTGAAATAACACTCTCCAAAGTCGAAATACTATGATGATTAATTAGAGCTGCTTTTATTATGAAACATTACTATCACTTTAAACAATGTCACAAACCTGTTTCATCAACAATATATCATGGAATTTGGAGGATATGTTTTGCCTTCTGTAATCAGCATTCAACAGAGCCATTACATTTCCATCTTCCTTCAGTATTACAGTTTTTGCAAGAGTGCCTTAAAAAGAGACTGAGCTAATTCTCCCGAAGTACAAGTCTCCGTGCTGTCGGTTCTTTTTCAACAGAAAATCGTTACCATTGTTGAAATTCAAATGTTCATTAAATGAGTAAATAGGATTCTCTCTCCATTCAGGGCTCCTATCCCACCTTGGGATTTAAATTAAGTTTTGGAGGTTCTTCAATCCTCTCCTTTTGAACAACTATCCTCAGCTTTCTTCAAAGATCTGACATGCAAGACAGTCTTCCTAATTGCTATTGTGTAAGCAAGAACAGTTTCTGAACTCCACTCCTCATCCTGCACATCTCCACACCATATCTTCCATCAAGATAAAGTCATTTTGAGGGCTATGCCTGAATTTCAGCCCAAAGTTGTATCAGCCTTTCACATCAATCAAGAAATAATCCTTCCTTGGGGGAGATGCACTATGGTATGATAAAGTGGAGATGACTTCTCCAGTGATATCACTTGCCCAAATCCTACATTATTCTATGGAGCCAATGCACCAAGATTTATCCAACTTAGGAAATCTTAGTGCATTGGCTCCATAGAATAACATAGGAACTGGAGAAGTGATATCACTGGAGATTCCATCTCCTTTTTATCACGCCTTAGTTCATAACATCCCCTTGTGTACAAATCCATCGAACAAAAAGGAGGAAGGCCTTCATACATTGGATGTGGTTCGCTGTCTTCACAAGTATGTTCAAGTCACCTGGGGATTATGCACTAAGGTGTAATAAAGAGGTGATAAAGTGGACATGACTTCTCCAGTGATATCACTTCTCCAAGTCCTAAGTTATTCTATAGACCCTATGCATGAAGATCTCCAAAGTTAGAGATATCTTAGTTTATTGGCTCCATAGAATAACATAGGAATTAGAGAAGAGATATCACTGGAGAAGTCAATTCCGGTGCCTTTCTGGATTACAGCCGATTCTACTTGACCATCAACACTTCATGGAACTTGAAAAATGAAGCTACTGTTGACCAAGTCTGCAAAGCAGCAATATGTTCACAAAGTTTTATAAAGTTAATATTTATGCATCTCTGGATGCTGGTTTTGGTCACAAAGTTTTCCAGTCCATTGTTCATTAGTTTTCTTTCCCTCCTTCTGTTATTTAGGACCCTCAATGGAAGTAGGAGGAGTTTCATCTAGAGCAGAGCTTTCCAAACTTTTCATGTTGGTGACACACTTTTTAGACATGCATCATTTTGTGACACAGTAATTCAATTTTGCTAGCAAACCAGAGGTTAAACTAATAATCCCTTATAAGAGATACGGACACATACATAAATTGTAATAACAAGATGTATGGGGACACAACATATCTCATGAGAACCTTTCATTCATACTGCGGAAGGCATTAAGCATGTTGTGTGGTTTTTAAAAGGGAGACATGAGAATGCTGTGCTACATATAAGTGCAAGATTCTCATGTCACATTATTAAATAGATAGCACATAACTGATTTTAGAAGTACTGTCCGTCTTTCCTGTCTCATCGGCACCACAAGCAGAAGCAGCAGCCATGTGACAGGCAGCCTCGGAACACAGAGACACTCCAGCCTGGCAGCTCAAAGAGAGGGCAGAGGTATAGAGGAGGTGGCATTTCAAAAGATTTTAACAGCTGAAGCATAAAAAGATTTGTAACAGCTGGAGTGCCTCCATGTGCTGCATACATATTTTGTATGCAGCACACGGAGATACTACAACTGTTACAAATCTTTTGTGGCGCTCCAGCTGTGTAAATGCGACCATTAAATAGTAGTGTTTTATCTCGGCTCCCAGTGTAACTCGTGCTGGGGTTGAATGACAATCTTGCGCTGTGTAAACGGCACCTTTGCCTGTGACACACCTACACACTGCAGCCGACACACTAACGTGTCGCGACACACAGTTTGGAAAGCACTGATATAGAGTGCCCTGCCTCCTATAGGCACGTTCCTATACCCATGGTCCTTGCATCCCTCAATGGACTAAGAAAAACAGATTTATCTGTAATTACAAAAATCCCTTTATTTCTTCTGAACATGGCTGTCACTATACATTTCCATTAAGAACAGGATATACGTGGCATTAACCCTTTGAGTGTCAGAGGAGTACGCAACACATTGCTTTGCAGTGTGTTGCTTACCCTCTCTGGCTCTCAATGGGTTGAGGTTTAATCACTAAAATTGCCTTTACATTTGATGAAATTAGTGAATTTCTTTTACACATTTTGTAACACAATTCTTGTTTGGACAAGACCATTTTTACTTCACTTTTCAAAAGAGTCAACTTACTAGAATTAGCACTTGGCAAAAATGTCTCTGAAGGTTTATATAGATCTTTATGTCTCTGTTGGGCATCTCAGATACTCAAAAGGTTAAAAGACCCATTTAACCCCTTAAAGGGATAGTAATACCTAAAATGTAAAAAAAATATGTTGTAGGGGTTATCCCCCTGAGTAAAACAAGAGTACTCCCACTGCTGAAAGGTGTTTCATTCAAAAGTTATTAATTTTCAAAGTTGAATTTTTTAGGTGCAATATCACAGTGGCCTGAAATTGTACAGTGGCACTGTTGCTACACCATCCTATGGACAGCTCTGGTCTCAGGACCATAAATCTCCATAGGATGGTGTAGCAACAGCGCCACTGTACAATTTCAGGCCACTGTGATATTGCACCTAAAAAATTCAACTTTGAAAATTAGTAACTTTTGAATGAAACATCTTTCAGCAGTGGGAGTACTCTTGTTTTACTCAGGGGGATAAACCCTACAACATATTTTTTTTTACATTTTAGGTATTACTATCCCTTTAAGGACCCATGACGGTCCTGGACCGTCATGGGTTGCAATCCCCTTAAGGACCCATGACGGTCCAGGACCGTCATGGTTTAAATGATAGCAGCGTGCCTCCGTGCACGCTGCTATCATTAATTCCAGGCTGAGACTGAGCGCTCAGAGCCCGGGGAGTTCAGTCTCAGCCCTTCTTGCCTTTGCTGGTTCATGCGATCGCCGTTCCAGCGATCACATGTACCGGCAAAGTGACAGACAGAGACAGCAAAGAAAGCATGCTGTCTGTGCCTGTCAAGTCTGCCTCTGGCTCCGTTGCTATGAAAGTAACGGAGACAGAAGTAGACAGGAGACACCCAGTGGTGAAAGAAAATGTAGCAGCTAGGGGTATTAACCCCTTCACTGCTGGTGCCAAAGGCTTGCTAAATGCAGGTCAATTTCTGACCTGCAATGATAATTTTTTTTTTTTTTTTTTTTTTTAAACACAACACACTTTTTTTTTTTTAATTTAAAAAAAAAAATAATCTAATTAAACAAAAGTGGAAGTGTGATTGTTGTGGAGCTATGTAATACACATACACACCGCCAAATGTCACTGATAAAAAGTGTCAAAATAGGGTGGGAAAAAGGGACATGGGGATTTTCACCCAGGGGGGGCAGTGGCCACTTTAAACTGTGCATTTTGTAGGTATGACTGACCGGTCATACTTTTCATGCAGTCTCCATAAAATTTTAACCCTTTGTGTCCAATTGATCCAAAGAGAAAAACCAAATTTTAATAAAGTAAATGGTGGGTTATCCATATAAGTAGGGTATCAAATGAAAGCCCTATTTGTGCTTAAAAAAACAGTATATAATTTATGGGGGTGGGATAAAAGACTTAGAGGGAAAACATTGCTGAACAAAGACATAGTCAAAAAGGTCAGAACTGCTCCGGTCGTTAAGGGAAAACGACCTCAGATTTTCCCGGTCCTTAAGGGGTTAAATGAATTGGGATTCTGGGAAATTGTATTTGTTCTCTATGGCAGAGTTGGTATTCTGCACAAAATCTGCTGTTTTTCTTAAAGTTTTTAATTTTATTTTATCCACCACAACACTTTCAGTGGTGGTTGGTACATCCACTTGTCATCTTGGGGTTGCCAGGTAACACGTCAGATGCTGAGCTGGGAACATCCTGTTTTTGAAGACCTGTAATAGAACTATTTCATAGATCTCACTACAAAACCACTGAGTATTAAGCAATAAAATTTTATTTCAATGTTTCCTTGTTGCGAATTTCCTCATCGTCAGGACATGACTGACTGAAATATTTAGATGTTTACTGTCCATATGTGAGCAAAAAAGTGGAGTAATTTCCATTGATTTAAAGGAACACTGACAACTAAAAATGAAATATGTTATCATTTAATTACAGCTTGCACATGTAAAAATTATAGTTACATAGCAAAAATAGATAAGGAAACTCGAATTGCAAGGGAGAGCAAGACAAATCCTAAAAAGTTTTTCAAATACATAAACAGCATAAAACCTAAGAGGAAGTGCATTGGACCTTTCAAAAATGAGATGGGTGAGTTGATTATAGTGGATAAGGAAAAGGCTGATGTTCTAAACACGTTCTTTGATCAGTATATACAAGGGAACAAGGAATGGTAGAAGAACCTCATCAAGTAACAAATAAAACAATAACATTATCAGATATTCGGTTAACACAAGAAAAGGTCATGGTTAAACTGAATAAAATTAAGACTACGAAAGCACCGAGTCCTGATGGTATACATCCAAAGGTTCTTCAGGAACTTAGTGCAGTGTTGGCAAGACCCCTCTTTTTACTCTTTAAAGATTCTCTCGCCACAGGCTCAGTGCCACAAATTTGCCGTAAAGTCCATATATACTGCCTCTATTTAAGAACAGAACTAAAACAGAACCTGGGAATTATAGACTTGTGAGTTTGACCTCTGTAGTGGGGAAACTCATAGAAAGCATAATAGGGGTTTATATTCAGGATTACACTGCAAAAAGTAAGATTATTAGTAGGAATCAACATGGTTTTATGAGGAATAGATCATGCCAAACTAATATTTTCAGTTTCTATGAAGAAGTAAGTAATAACTTAGATAATAGTAAGGCAGTTGATGTAGTATATCTAGATTTTGCAAAGGTATTTGATACAGTGCCACACAGGAGGCTGGGGTATAAAACAAGGAAACAGGGGCTAGGAGATGACCTTTACAATTGGATAGAAAACTGGTTGAAGGATAGGGAACCGTGTGTAGGTGTAAATGGACAATTCTCAAATACAATTAAGGTCAAGAGTAAAGTACCTCAGGGTTCAGTATTTGGTCCACTACTTTTTAACGTTTATCAATGATCTGGAAACAGATATAGAAAGCAAAATACCAATATTTGCAGATTACACTAAATTATACAAGGTAATAAATTCAGAACAGACTATTTGTTATCTACAGAGGGATTTACATAAAATGGCAGACTGGGCACACAAATGGAATATGAAGTTTAACATGGGTAAAGTCATACATTTGGGAAGAAAATCCCATTGCTACTTACAAACTAAATGGAATCATTTAGGGGACTCGTTGACAGAGAAAGACCTGGAAATCCTTGTAAATTACAAACTTGGAAACAGTGACCAGTGTCAAACAGCAGTTGCAAAAGCAAACAAAGTCCTGTCTTGCATAAAAAGGGGGTATTGAAGCAAGAGTGGATAACATTATTTTGCCATTGTACAAATTATTGGTAAGACCTCACCTCCAATATACAGTGCAGTTTTGGGCACCAGTTCTGAAAAAGGATATTCTAGAATTAGAGACAGTACACTGAAGAGCAACACAATTAATTAAAAGAATGGAAGACTTGACCTATGAGGAAAGACTAGACAAACTTAGTTTATTTACCCTAGAAAAAAAGATCACAAAAAGGAGATCTTATCATAATGTACAAGTATATGAGAGGTCAATACAAGGATCTCTCTGGTGAGATACATATTTAAAATTTTGACTTATCAGTCCCTAGCACCTGCTGCCATTTTTATGCACCCCAGTTCCTGTGTTTTCATGCATAGTTGAGTCACATGGCCTTGTTCCCACGTTGGAGGTATGGCTTTTTGGCCACAAGTTTTCCATGAAGACCACTTCTGACCAGACATCTCCTGACAGTAGATGGGTGTACCAGGGTCCCTCTGTTTTCTGCCAATTCTGAGCTGATGGCACTGCTGGGCATGTTCTGATTGCAAAGGGAAGCATGTGTCTTTCATCTGCTGCAATAAGTTTCCTTGGCTGACCACTGTGTCTACGGACCTCAGCATTGCCCATTTCTTTGTGCTTTTTTTTAAAGAGCTTGGACAGCACATCTGGAAACCCCTGTCTGCCTTGAAATATCAGCCTGGGAGAGATCTTGCTGTTGCAGTATAACTACCTTGTGTCTTGTTCCTGTGCTCTGTCTTGCCAGGAACCTCACCTTGTTATTGAGTTTGGCTGTTCCTCACCCAGTTTTATTCCTCCTACACAGCTGTTCCTGTTTCATTTAATGATTGTGTTTCAACCTACATATTAAATTGATGCTAATTAGCACCTGGTTAGCATAACTGTTTAATCATACACCAGACAGTATACCAATAAAACCCATGACTTTGTGCAAGTGTACCTAGAAGAACTAATGCTGTTTTGAAGGCAAAGGGTGGTCACACCAGATATTGATTTGATTTGGATTTTTCTTCTGTTCACTTACTATGCATTTTGTTAATTGATGAATATAAACTATTAAAATGTCTATTTTTGAAAGAATTCTTACTTTACAGGATTTTATCACACGTGCCTAAAACTTTTGCATGTGGGGGCAGTGAGCAGAGCCACTTGCCTCTCTCCCGTAGCGCATTGCACATTTCTGGGGAGCCCGGAGCTAAATCATTCGTACACGACCTGATTCTGGGTCAGAGTTTCCTGCGTAGCAGAGTAGCAACCTCGCTGCGATCTATTGAAAGTCTTCCATTGAGCCAAGCGCCTCGGTTTGCCTGGGATAGCTGGCTCCCCCCCTCGGGGGCGGGGCCGGTGAGCAGAGCCGCTCTCCTCGGGACCGGAGCGTGGACAGAAGTGGGCCGCTTCTCTCCCATAGTGCACCGCACGTTTGTGGGGAACCCGGTGCTAAATCATATCTATAGCTATAAAAGAGAAAGCCTCTTTGCATAATTTATGTTTCCTCACACACAGAACATAATTTATGTCTCCTCAGAAAACACACACACATTGCACAGAATGCCTCATTACATAATTTATGTCTCATCAGGAGACACAGCTCCCATTGGGTGATTCAATGAGGACATTACTGCTCCAATTGGGTGATTCAATGGGGGCGTGATTATCATACAACGAGCTGGTCCGCCCCCTCCAGCCTGCCCACCACTATCCAACTGACAAAAAAAAAAATATAGCTGCCACTCTCTCTTGAAGTAGGGGATATCAATAACTTCTCCCTGTCCACTCACACACTCACTCACACTCACACACTCACTCACACTCTCACTCACACCCTCACACTCACTCTCACACACTCACTCAACACACAAACTCACTCTCACACTCACTCAATCACACTCACACTCACTCACACACACTCACACACACTCACTCACACACACTCACTCACACCCACTCACTCACTCACACCCCAGGAGCCAGCACGGTCCACCTTCCACCATAGTATGTGCAATTACCACATGCATTTCAACTATATGAATGAATGTCACAGTGGAGGCATAAGTACAAACACAAACTCATTACAATGACACATAAGTCACCCCCTTATGATTCACTTCTCTGTGTGTGTGTCTCTGTGTGTGTCTGTGTGTTCCTCACTGTGTGTTGTATGTCTGTATCACACTCTGTGTGTCTTCATGTTGTGCATTGCATGTATGTGTGTATGACTGTGTCACACTTTATGCATCTCAGTGCATGCATGTGCATTTGCGTGTGTTACTCTGTGTGTGTCTTCCATCCGTGTGTGTGAATTAATTCCCTATATAGCATGATGGGCAGCGCCGTCCCACATTGCTAGTATATATATATCACTCAGAAATGCTTTAGATTTGAGAAAGGGAGGTTCTACCGAAAGCTTGTCAATCCATAATTTCTGTTAGTCCAATAAAAAAGGTATTACAAGATATTAATTTTGTTTGTTATTTTACATCTACATCACTGGACTAATACGGCTACAATCTTAACTATATATATATATATATATATATATATATATATATATATATATATATATATATGTGTGTATGCATGTATGTATGCGTATGTGTGTGTGTGTGTGTATATGCATGTATGTTTGTGTGTATGTATGTATGTGTGTAAGTATTTATGTGTATGTGTATGTATATGTGTGTATGTATGTATGTATGTATGTATGTGTGTATGTATGTGTGGTTATCATTTTACCTCTAGTTTACCTCTGTAGATATAAGCGTTTCTGTATCAGATCTTTATGGGATGTTATCTTCCGTTATACTCCTATAGTATTTTATGATTACTTACAATGTTCAATTTATCTGAATTGTTTTTTGTAAAACTCATTACATTTCTATGTTTCAAAAAAATGCATATGTGTGTGTGTGTGTGTTTGTATGTATGTATGTGTGTGCGCATATGTAATAAGTATGTGTGTGTATGTGTGTGTGTGTGTGAGTGTGTGTGAGTGTGTAATAAGTATGTGTGTGTAAAGATATATATAATGTGTATGTATGTGTGTGTAAATATAGATAATTTGTTTGTGTGCAATTGTGTATGTGTGTTTGTGTGTGTGTGTGTATGTGTATGTGAAATTGTGTATATGTATGTGTGTCTCTGAGTGTGTGTGTCTGTGTGTGAGAGATAGATAGATAGAGGGAGGGAGGGACTGGGTGACAGAGGCTGGACAGTAGGGTAGGACTTCCCCTGCCAGTAACTCTTATTGAAGGAGAGAAGTGCTCAGTGACCGGGTCGGCTATAAGAGGAAGAGGAGCTTCAGGGATCCCAGGGAGACAGGCGAGCTGCATGGAGACTGGACGGACCAAGAGCTGTAGGGAGCACAGAGTGCCGGAGCTGCACAGGGCAAAGCAGTGTCAGCAGGTAAGTGTTTATCTTACCTTGATACAGAGTGATCCTGTCATGCAGAGCAGAGGCTGACAAGCTGTAGCCCTCCAGCTGTTGTTGGACTACAAGTCCCATCATCCTAAGCTGGCCATCAGGAGTTGTAGTCCAACAACAGCAGGAAGGCTGCAGCTTGCCCACTCCTGTTACATAGCATAGTGATGCCCAGATGTATCAAAACCCAACGCGTTTGTACTGAAAAACCTAGTGCAGTTCAAACTTGGGTATTACAGATCAAAATTTGCAGTATGTTGAAAAAAAATGGCTATTTAGTAATTCTGACCTAAATTTAAAGTCAATTTTATGGTCACTTTTTAAATGAGAAAGATCAAAAGCCTAATGTCCCTTTTGAAAATTGACAGAACTAGCTGCTTTTCCCTGAGTAAATGGTGGAAAGAAACAATTACACACACACACACACACACACACACACACACACACACACACACACACACACACACACACACACACACATAGAACAATGGTCTGAGGTCAACGTTCCTATTCCTCAATAAAATGACCATTTATACAAATCCCACGGTGCTGCCCCTCTCCTCCTTTGTTATACATCTGACTTTAGAAATATGCACCTGGGCATCTTCTGTCTAAAGAGCGAGTGTTTTTACCTCTCTACCCCCCCTATATATATATATGTATTTGTGTGTGTGTGTGTGTATATATATATATATATATATATATATATATATATATATATATATATATATATATATAATGAATACATTAAAGGGGAACCATGACTTTGGAATAAGTGGTTCCTAACTGGTTGATAGAATTACATACCTTGATAGGTGTCCATCATACAGCAGTCAGTTTTATCTATATCATTACCGTGTGTAACAGAAGCACTTACCTAGGTAGGAGTCCATCATACAGCAATCAGGTGTATCTATATAATTACTGTGTGTAACATAACTTACCTAGGTAGGAGTCCATCATACAACAGTCAGGTGTATGTATATAATTACTGTGTGTAACAGAAGGACTTACCTAGGAAGGAGTCCATCACACAGCAGTCAGGTGTATCTATATAATTACTGTGTGTAACAGAAGCACTTACCTAGGTAGGAGTCCAACATACAGCAGTCAGTTTTATCTATATAATTACTGTGTGTAACAGAAGTACTTACCTAAGTAGGAGTCCATCATACAGCAGTCAGGTGTATTTATATAATTACTGTGTGTAACAGAAGACTTACATAGGTAGGAGTCCATCATACAGCGGTCAGGTGTATCTATATAATTACTAAGTGTAACAGAAGGACTTACCTAGGTAGGAGTCCATCATACAACGGTCAGGTATATCTATATAATTACTGTGTGTAACAGAAGCACTTACCTAGGTAGGAGTCCATCATACAGCAGTCAGGTGTATCTATATCATTACCGTGTGTGACAGAAGCACTTACCTAGGTAGGAGTCCATCATACAGCAGTCAGGTGTATCTATATAATTACCGTGTGTGACAGAAGCACTTACCTAGGTAGGAGTCCATCACACAGCAGTCAGGTGTATCTATATAATTACCGTGTATGACAGAAGCTCTTACGTAGGTAGGAGTCCCTCACACAGCAGTCAGGTGTATCTATATAATTACTGTGTAACAGAAGCACTTACCTAGATAGGAGTCCATCATACAGCAGTCAGGTGTATCTATATAATTACCGTGTGTGACAGAAGCACTTACCTAGGTAGGAGTCCATCACACAGCAGTCAGGTGTATCTATATAATTACCGTGTATGACAGAAGCACTTACGTAGGTAGGAGTCCCTCACACAGCAGTCAGGTGTATCTATATAATTACCGTGTGTGACAGAAGGACTTACCTAGGTAGGAGTCCATCATACAGCAGTCAGGTGTATCTATATCATTACCGTGTGTGACAGAAGCACTTACCTAGGTAGGGGTCCATCATACAGCAGTCAGATGTATCTATATAATTACCGTGTGTGACAGAAGCACTTACCTAGGTAGGAGTCCCTCACACAGCAGTCAAGTGTATCTATATAATTACCGTGTGTGACAGAAGGACTTACCTAGGTAGGGTCCATCATATAGCAGTCAGATGTATCTATATAATTACCGTGTGTGACAGAAGCACTTACCTAGGTAGGAGTCCATCATACAGCAGTCAGGTGTATCTATATAATTACTGTGTGTGACAGAAGGACTTACCTAGGTAGGGTCCATCATACAGCAGTCAGATGTATCTGTATAATTACTGTGTGTGACAGAAGCACTTACCTAGGTAGGAGCCCATCATACAGCAGTCAGGTGTATCTATATAATTACTGTGTGTAACAGAAGCACTTACCTAGGTAGGAGTCCATCATACAGCAGTCAGGTGTATCTATATAATTACTGTGTGTAACAGAAGCACTTACCTAGGTAGGAGTCCATCATACAGCAGTCAGGTGTATCTATATAATTACTGTGTGTAACAGAAGCACTTACCTAGGTAGGAGTCCATCACACAGCAGTCAGGTGTATCTATATAATTACTGTGTGTAACAGAAGGACTTACCTAGGTAGGAGTCCATCATACAGCAGTCAGATGTATCTATATAATTACTGTGTGTAACAGAAGCACTTACCTAGGTATGAGTCCATCATACAGCAGTCAGGTGTATCTATATAATTACTGTGTGTAACAGAAGGACTTACCTAGGTAGGGTCCATCATACAGCAGTCATGTATATCTATATAATTATTGTGTGTAACAGAAGCACTTACCTAGGTAGGGTCCATCATACAGCAGTCAGGTGTATAATTCAGGCCTTATTTGTGAGAGAAGTAAATTAAAGGCAGACTTCTATGTACAGGAAACTGCAGCCATATTGTATATTTATATAGATAGATACACCTGGTTGATGTATAAAGGATACATATTTAGGTACACTAATCTGTTACCTAAAAAAGGCACTTATTCCTAGTGGTTAGATTTCCTTTAACTCCTTAAGGACCGGCACTTAAGAACCATGGAGCTTTTTTCCCTCTAACCAATTCAGGGCTACCCAAATGGCGTGCAGCCGCTCAGAGAGCCCTGAAATCCATGACGGTCCTGGCATGTCATGGCTCCTTATCACACCTTTTACCCATGACGGTCCTGCCATGTTATGGGTCCTTAAGTGGTTAATACCAGGTCTATTTATAGGATACTTCTGAAATAAACTGGAATTAATACCACTATTTTTAAAAATGTCTTTTATCATTAAGAACACTAACTCCTTAAAATGAAACGTGTTGATGTAGGGTGACCACACGTCCCGGAATACCCGGAACTGTCCCTTATTGGGGGTCTGTGTCCCGGAATGGAGCAACACGTACCAGTCCAGCCAGCCAATGAAATGTATTTGCTGTATGGTCCTCATTGGCTGGCTGAGCCACCCAATGAAGACCATATAGCAAATACATTTCATTGGGTGGCTGGACTGGTGCGTGTTAGACAGCTGGGATGGAGCAGGTATGCTGGTGCTGCAAGTGAGACCCGCGACTGAGGCTCCCACCGGCGCTGACCATCTTTCTGAGGCTGCTCCCAGTGGGAGCTCTTACTATGTCAGCCTCAGAAAGATGGTCAGCGCCGGCGGGAGCCTCAGCCGCGGGACTAGAGTGACCACATGTCCCGGAATGGCAGAACGGAAATGTGGTCACCCTGTGTTGATGTAATTTTAAATATCGTGTGCTTACAGTTAGCATATATAAAAAACGATTATTTATATGTTACATCCATAAAATGTAATGCTAATATCTATTTAAACCATACAAACTATCCTAGTCAGAGTTCATATTTTGTGTGCTGCTTGGAATGAGAGATAAGGTCAGTTAATTTACTGTGATTAGTAGCCATTGTTCTTGAATCTTTCTCAGCCCATTTATAGACAATCCTGGACCGTCACCTCATGATTACTATTGCACAGGGAACCCTGTAAAAGAAAGGAATGACTGCTCCTTCAGAGCATATGCAATACAAGATTTTATGTCTCAAAAAAACAAATACAGAATTTTTGCAGATTTTGTATGAAGTATGGGGTATATCAGTGTATGTAGCGGCAGTTTATTTGGTTGTTAATGTTCCTTTAACGCTCTGAGTGCCAGAATGGTATTTGATACATTTAAAAACCCTTCTGGTGCTCAAAGGGTTAATGGAATATTGACACCTAAAAATAAACTACGGTTCTCTACACTTAACCCTTTGAGTGCCAGAATGCATTGGCTACTTCTCTGGCACTCAAAGGGTTAAATACTCTGTACTTCATGTCGCATCTGTAAACATTCTGTACTTGTTCTTTAACCCCTTAAGGACCCATGACGGTCCTGGCACGTCATGGGTTGGACGTGCCAGGTCCATCATGGATTTCAGGGCTCCCCACGAAGCTAAACACTTTTCAGGGAGCCCTGCTTCTGATCGCCACCCCCCCCCCCCCCAAAAAAAGCTCCGTGCTCCTTAAGTGCCGGCCGGCAGCATGCTAGGCTGGTCCTTAAAGGGATAGTAATACTTAAAATGTGAAATAAAAATGTGTTGTAGTGTTTATCCCCCTGAGTAAAACAAGGGTACTCCCACTGCTGAAAGGTGTTTTATTCAAAACTTATTGCAGCTTAAACTTGAATTTTTTAGGTGCAGAATAACGGTGGCCTGAAATTGTACAGTGGCGCTATTGCTGCACCATCCTAGGGAGATTTATGGTCAATTGACCAGAGCTGTACATAGGATGGTGTAACAACAGCGCCACTGTACAATTTTAGGCCACCGTTATTCTGCACCTACAAAAATTCAAGTTTCATGTTTTATTATGAAACATTACTATCCCTTCAAGGATGCAACATGATAATCTCATGCTTTTATGCAGTGCGAGATTCTCATGTCGCCCTTTTCATCACAGTGACATGCTTAATACAGCGCATAGCTGCACAATGTTTTAAATGCGATGTTTTAAAAGAGAACCCAAAGAATAACAGGAATCGGAGAAGTGATATCACCGGGGAATTTATCTCCAGTTTTTCACCTCTTTATCGCACCTTAGTGCACCTCCCCCAGGACTGACATAGGGATATTCTGAGGATTGAAAAAATACGTTGTTTATTAATTATATAGGCAGCTAATATGGACAAACAGTACTTATCTACAATTAAAATGGATCTGTCAACCTAAGAGCAGGTTATTTTGTTTTACAGATAATAAATCTGCTTCTGTTCTACTGGCCATTTTTCTGTAAAATAAAAGGCTTGTGAGAAACTAACCTTTACGTTTTGGTGTTACAATGTAGCGTGGAGTAATATAGACACATAGAATTTGATGGTAGAAAAGAACAATTCTGCCCATCTAGTCTGTCCATTTTGCTCCTCTAAAAACCTCAGACTTTATTTGGTCCTTGGTATTGTTTTAGGTTCAGAGCAGCCTTATGCCTATCCTATGCATGCTTACATCCCTTCACTGTATTAACCTCTATCACTTCTACTGGTAAGCTATTCCACTTATCTACTACCCTCTCAGTGACATAACATTTTCTTACATTCCATCTAAACATGTGTCCTTCTAGTTTTAGACTATGGCCTCTTGTCCTAACATTTTTACTCTTTGAAATGTACTTCCATCCTGCACTTTGTTGAATCATTTAATGTATTTGAATGTTTCTGTCATATCCCCTCTCTCTTCTCTCCTCCAAGCTATACGTGTTCAGATCCTTTAGTCTATCCTGATATCCTAACAGAAAATAATGGCCCTGCACATTAACTAATTAGCATAAAGTGCCAGACTGTGTAAGCAAAATTGAAGGTTAAATTACACCTCCTAATATTAACTTCCTACTTAACTAGGGTGACCACATTTCCATTCTGCCATTCAGGGACACTGCAGAGACAAGCTCAGCAGAGTACTTGTCCTTGGCTCTAGTGCAGCTATGTGGGAGGAGTCACTGTACATCACTGTACATCAGTGCGCAGTCTGCTCTTTCTCCAGTGCACCACATAGTTCTACAGTGACACAGTGGTGCCTGTGGTGGACTACAAGATAATGTACATCACATCCAAAGCCTTAGACTAGAATTACACAAAATTAAACTAGAATTAAACAAAATTGCACTGCAGCTCCTCTTTGATATCAGGATCAAGGCTCACTTCTCGCTCTAGTGTTAGAGAGCTGTCTGGAGGCCATTTTGTTGAAGCCCAGCAGATGCATCACTTCCTGTCACAGCAGACAATGGGCAATTCTCCTTCTAGTATTTAGAACAATGTTCTCTGGAGGCTTCATTCCGGGACTTTGTATTGTCCAACATGGGGGCTACCCGGGACATGGGACACACATTTAAAAGCAGGGACTGTCCTGGGCAATCCGAGACTCGTGGTCACCCTATACTTACCTTACATAGCTGGGAGCTCTCCAGATTTTCTCTGGAGACTCAGTTTTTTGTAGTGAATTACCAGCTCTCTAGGGACGGAGGCTGATTCTCCTGTGGTGGTGACTTTCTTATGAAACTTCTCCTTCTTCCGCTCCCAGTTCTGCCCACTTCCCACTAACTTCCTGCCCTCTTTATCACACAGCCCGCTAAGCCCTAACCCCACCCAACATTAAACCCCACCCCTTTCTTAAGGGAATCGTGTCATTTATATCCTCCCACCGGCACCACATGAGTCCCCACGGGGGACTCCAGAAGAAAAAGTTCCCAGATATGCTTATATGGCCAAAAAATCCTAATGGCCATTATGAATTTTGCTTTTGTGCCTTGGTCCACGGATGACAATATAAAAGTTGCTGGCAGTGTTTTCAAAGCGAATTGGGCAAAATACATGAGTCTGCTTAACCCTTTTAACCCCTTAAAGACCGGTGCACACACGCGCGGCCGGCACTTGAGGACCACGGGGTTTTTTTTGTTTTTTTTTAAGTTCCGGTTCCGGCCTTTGACAAAGCTCCGTGCTGTGGGAGCGAAACATGTTAGGTGTTTTTATTTCCCTGAGATGCCACATTGTAATGTGTTAAAAAGTGGTGCGGGAGATATATTATGGATGTTAAAGGAGCAGTAAACTTTTTTTATGAAAAAATATATATTGTAGGGATTTTCCTATTGAGTAAAATAAGGGCACTCTCACTGCGGAGAGATTTATATTTCCAGAGTTATTACAGTTTAAACCAATGTTTTTTTACATTAGCAGTGCCCTCTAGTGGTCAAATTCTAATTAGATTTCCTGTTAGATTCTAATGGAAAGGAAAGTCGGAAAAGTCAGAGACATACAGTTCTCCATAGAATGTGATAGAAACTGCCTGTCACTTCCTGTCAGTTAGAACTATAAGGAAGTAAACACAGTAAATTCACTTCCTGTCAGTTAGAACGATCAGGAAGTAAACACAGTAAATTCACTTCCTGGTTATTTGAACTGCTATAAATTTTTGAATAAAACAACTGACAGCAGTGAAAGTGACCTTATTTTATTCAGCGGGAAAAGCTCTATAAAATATGTGTTTTCATAAAAAAAAGTTTACTGCTCCTTTAATATTGATATTCAGCTTCCATGATGAATGTTTTGAGCACAGAATGGTATTCACCTATGGAGAAGATATATATGAGGATATCACTGTGATGGAGATATGAGCGGAGGTTCCTTACTATAAAGATATCAGCATTTCTGCACATGACTGAGGCAGCGCCAACTCTAAGGATACCCTAGTTCTCACCCACCTTAAATAACCACACTAAGCGTGACCTGGATAAAATAGGACACAGCGTTTATTAATATGGAACAAACCTGTAGAATATTCTCATAACCTCATGTTACCATTTTACATAATAATAATAACATCATATATATAACATTTTATGAAATAACATTCACAACATTTTTACAAACTTTACAAGAAACTTTAACCCCTTAACCATTGATAGAGGGGGAGGATCCTTAACACCGCCAGCAATCACTCCATGGGTGTATCTCCACTAGCCGCCTCCCCTCACCAGCACAGTGGGTAACCGTACTCACACGCCTCTATGCACTTCCCAGGGACCCCATGCCCTTGTAGAAGTTAGGCGTCCCATCCCCCAACTTAAAGTGCCAAGGATCCCCCCCTCCGCCGCCCGCTGTGACAATCCGACACCAAAACACCACAAGACCCCTCTACCCTGTCCCCGAAAAGATACCCCCCAGCACCAAAGAAGGAAAGGAGAGGGAGGGACAACCTTTCGCTGGACAGCAGCCAAGAGGAGGAAGCGGAAGGTGAGTCAACTTAAATACTACACCCCTATAGCCCACCCCTCCCCACCCCTGACTAACTTCCCTACGTAGTTCCTCTGCGTGGCGAGCCCAGTCAGGTCCCTCTCCGCCTAGCTGCGCCCTGGCTCTGAGGGTTACTGAAGGATCGTTATGAAGCCTGAGTCCGTGACAAGGAATTGGTGAGAGCGTTCCAGTAGAATGTTCTGTATATGAACTATGACTGCTCGTTACGACCTTGTGATACATTGTATTGTGAATATGTATCGATACTACGCATAGGATGTCCCATTCTGAGTTATATTGTTGCGATCTTTTGACTTGTGTCTGGGACAAGGAACTGAAGAGATCGTTCCAGCATATGTTCTGTTGATGAACTTTGTTTGCTTACTACGCTCCTGTGCTTTTACTATGAAGATATACGTTGTATCGCTGATATTTTATGACATTAGGCACAGGATTTCCCGCTCTGAATATCACTATGATCCTCTGATATCCATATTGTGCTGAAGATTTATGGATATATTGTCATTATTTATACACACCATCATAAAGACTTTTGTCTCTTCTATATATTTGAGTGACTTTCGCTATATCTATTTTTTGGTATTGGCGAATTTCTCTTTTTTCTATTTTGTTATAGATGCCGGCATCTTTAGGGATAGTTATATTTTTATTTAGGTATAGGCGTTTGGGATTCTAGGTATTTACATAGGAGGAGGGTGGGTTTATCTGGGTACTCTATAGTGTGGGTTATTTTCCTGCTGTGGGGTTCTTTTGATATTTTAATATTGATTAATACATTTACTTTTGATACTTATTTTTACTTGTAATTTTTCTTTACTGAGTGAGGAAGGTGAGTGCCACTGTATATCCATTCTTTCTTTTTGGTATGTAAGCCATCTCTTCTCAGATGTGGAATGCAGTCCATAGACCAGACAGATAACAGAAGGGGACAATCTTCTTCCTATTAGAACAATGAAAGCCCTGCCCCCCTTGACAAGTTTTTCAGGTTTTTCCCTTATCTTAATTGAAGATTGTCCCTCTCTGCAGTCTACCTGGGCACCTCCCTTCTGATCTGGCTGAACAGTGTTACATCAGTAAAAGGGGCGGGAGGGGGATACTTTATCATTCAGTTACTCTTGAACTACAACTCTGACAGAACTGAAATAACACTCTCCATGGCACAAATACTATGATGATTAAAGGGATAGTAATACTTCGTTTTAACTTTATTTTATTTTGTAGGCATTAAAAAAACATGAAGAATGATAGAAGTCTTATCTCTCAAACCTTTATGGTTTGAGAGATATTCACAAGCAAAGTTTCCCCTCCCGCCCCTTTTACCTAGTGTAAGCCATCTCTTCTCAGATGTGGAATGCAGTCCATAGACCAGACAGATAACAGCAGGAGACAATCTTCTTCCTATGAGAACAATGAAAGCCCTGCCCCCCTTGACAAGTTTTTCAGGTTTTTCCCTTATCTTAATTGAAGATTGTCCCTCTCTGCAGTCTACCTGGGCACCTCCCTTCTGATCTGGCTGAACAGTGTTACATCAGTAAAAGGGGCGGGAGGGGGACACTTTGTCATTGAATTACTCTTGAACTACAACTCTGATAGAATTGAAATAACACTCTCCAAGGTCCAAATACTATGATGATCAATTAGAGCTGCTTTTATTATGAAACATTACTATCCCTTTAAGCAGATGCGGGGAAGTATTCACAAAGGTGCGACTATGAAAATTGCGACATGAGAATACCCCCCCTTTTCATGAGGGCGATATTCTGTTCTCACCTGCAAGGTACACGTGAAATTCTGATCTCGCCATTTTCAACGTTACTAACTAGAAAGCAGCATTTCCAAAGGAAACCAGAATTCTCTAGCTATGTGGGTGGTTATTATTGTTACTTCCCATTTAATTTTTCAAAAGCTATTTATATTACAAACAAATGGTGACCACAGCATATAGTCAATTCCTAAAACGAATTAGAGTAGTACAATGAAGTGTCACTTATCTGTTGGGTGTGGGTTGGATGCTAGATTGGGTAGATATGAATCAGGACGTGGGTTTGGATCAGGAGTTAGCATGGCAGGATGGGGTTCCTGTTGTTGTTGGTCTGACCCAGATCATTTTTACACACAGGGACAAAATATTGCATGGACAAGGTGATCTGTTGAATGGGAGGTATGGATCCCTAATATCTACTAGAGAAGGACACTTGGGAGGTATGTACCTCTAATATCTCCAAAAGAGGGATACTTGGGAGGTATGGACCCCTAATATCTCCTAAAGAGGGACACTTGGGAGGTATGGACCCCTAATATCTCCTAGAGAGGGACACTTGGCAGGAATGAATCCCTAATATCTCCTAAAGAGGGACACTTGGGAGGTATGTACCTCTAATATCTCCTAAAGAAGGACACTTGGGAGGTATGGACCACTAATATCTCCTAGAGAGGGACACTTGGGAGGTATGTACCTCTAATATCTCCTAAAGAAGGACACTTGGGAGGTATGGACCCCTAATATCTCCTAAAGAGGGACACTTGGGAGATAGGGACCCCTAATATCTCCTAAAGAAGGACAATTGGGAGGTATGGATCCCTAATATCTCCTAGAGAGGGACACTTGGGAGGTATGAATCCCTAATATCTCCTAGAGAGGGACACTTGGGAGGTATGTACCTCTAATATCTCCTAAAGATGGACACTTGGGAGGTATGGAGCCCTAATATCTCCTAAATAGGGACACTTGGGAGATAGGGACCCCTAATATCTCCTAAAGAAGGACAATTGGGAGGTATGGATCTCTAATATCTCCTAGAGAGGGACACTTGGGAGGTATGAATCCCTAATATCTCCTAGAGAGGGACACTTGGGTGGTATGTACCTCTAATATCTCCTAAAGAAGGACACTTGGGAGGTATGGACCACTAATATCTCCTAAAGAGGGACACTTGGGAGGTATGGACCCCTAATATCTCCTAAAGAGGGACACTTGGGAGGTATGGATCCCTAATATCTCCTAAAGAGGGACACTTGGGAGGTATGTACCTCTAATATCTCCTAAAGATGGACACTTGGGAGGTATGGAGCCCTAATATCTCCTAAAGAGGGACACTTGGGAGATAGGGACCCCTATCTTCTAAAGAGGGACACTTGGGAGGTATGTACCCCTAATATCTCCTAAAGAGGGACACTTGGGAGGTATGTACCCCTAATATCTCCTAAAGAAGGACAATTGGGAGGTATGTACCCCTAATATGTCCTAAAGAGGGACACTTGGGAGGTATGGATCCCTAATATCTCCTAAAGAGGGACACTTGGGAGGTATGTACCCCTAATATCTCCTAAAGAGGGACACTTGGGAGGTAGGAACCCCTATCTTCTAAAGAGGAGCAGTTGAGAGGTATGACTCCTTAATGTATCCTAAATGTATCCACAACTGTGGAGTATGGAGCCCTAATATTTCCTAAAGAGTTACACTTGGGGGTATTAAGTATATAAATTATATTTAATAGGCTATAAACTATTTATTTTTAGGTGATAATGTCTGTTTAAGACTTCTTTCACATGGGTGACACCAGAGCAGTGATGATGCGCTGGTTATATCTCCAGTGAAGAAAGGTAAGCTGCTAGACTATGATGCTATACTATAACCTGACATGAATGCTGCATCTTTACTAGGCTGACCAGATCTCACCTTTAACTGGGGACACCTAGGAAATAGCCATTTTGCAGTACTTCACTGAAATCAATACAGTCCTGCAGTATGCATTTCTCCTATGTGTCCCCGGTTAAAGGTGAGGTCTGGGTCAGCCTAATCTTTACTGCGTTACATGCAGTACTTATATAAATATACCTGACTGCTATATGATGGACACCTACCTAGGTAAACCCTTCTGTTATACCCAGTAATTATATAGATACACCTGACTGGTGTATGATGGACTCCTACCTAGGTAAGTGCTTCTGTTAAACACAGTCATTATATAGATACACCTGACTGGTGTATGATGGACTCCTACCTAGGTAAGTGCTTCTGTTATACCCAGTAATTATATAGATACACCTGACTGGTGTATGATGGACTCCTACCTAGGTAAGTGCTTCTGTTATACCCAGTAATTATATAGATACACCTGACTGGTGTATGATGGACTCCTACCTAGGTTAGTGCTTCTGTTAAACACAGTCATTATATAGATACACCTGACTGCTGTATGATGGACTCCTACCTAGGTAAGTGTTTCTGTTACACATGGTAATTATATAGATACACCTGACTGCTGTATGATGGACTCCTACCTAGGTAAGTCCTTCTGTTACACACGGTAATTATATAGATACACCTGACTGCTGTATGATGGACTCCTACCTAAGTAAGTCCTTCTGTTACACACAGGAATTATATAGATACACCTGACTCCTGTATGATGGACTCCTACCTAGGTAAGTCCTTCTGTTACACACAGTAATTATACAGATACACCTGACTGCTGTATGATGGACTCCTACCTAAGTAAGTGTGTCTGTTACACACAGGAATTATACAGATACACCTGACTCCTGTGTGATGGACTCCTACCTAGGTAAGTCCTTCTGTTACTCACAGTAATTATACAGATACACCTGACTGCTGTGTGATGGTCTCCTACCTAGGTAAGTGCTCCTGTTACACACAGTAATTATACAGATACACCTGACTGCTGTGTGATGGTCTCCTACCTAGGTAAGTGCTCCTGTTACACACAGTAATTATACAGATACACCTGACTGCTGTGTGATGGTCTCCTACCTAGGTAAGTGCTCCTGTTACACACAGTAATTATACAGATACACCTGACTGCTGTATGATGGACTCCTACCTAGGTAAGTGCTTCTGTTACACACAGTAATTATACAGATACACCTGACTGCTGTATGATGGACTCCTACCTAGGTAAGTGCTTCTGTTACACACAGTAATTATACAGATACACCTGACTGCTGTATGATGGACTCCTATCTAGGTAAGTACTTCTGTTACACACAGTAATTATACAGATACACCTGACTGCTGTATGATGGACTCCTACCTAGGTAAGTGCTTCTGTTACACGCAGTAATTATATAGATAAATATTAAGTCCTAGTCATCTGAGGCAATGGTTAATCAGCAAATCAAATGATATTTGAATGTTTGCCTAAAGTTGATAACAAGCTCTTTCACATCCATGTGCAATAAAAATTACCATTGCAGACAGCAGTCTAAAGACAAGATTTGAGCGCAGGTTGAAACAGCTAACATTATAACTCAGACAATTATAAAGAAGGAATTGGTATTTAATCTAGATATTAAGGTGACCAGATTTTTAAAATGAAATCCGGGGACACACCCTGTCCACAACCTATCCACCTCCACACCCTGTCCACACACTGCCCATACCCTGTCCACCCTCACACTCTGTTCATACACTGCCCACACCATGTGCACCCTCACACCCTGTTTGCCATTCATACACTCTCCACCCTGCCCCCCTCCACACTGTCTATCCTGCACACCTCCACACTGCACACATTGTCCTCCTCCACACCACCCACTTCCACATTCTGCCCATACTTCCCACCTCCACACATTGCCAGCACCCTGTCCACACTGTCCACCCCGTTCTCCTCCACAAACTGTCCACACTGTCCAACTCCACATTGCCCACTTTCACACTGGCCACACTGTCCACCTCAACACTGTCCACCCCACATTACCCACACTGTCCAACTCCACATTGCCCACCTCCACACTGCCCACATTGTCCACCTCAACACTGTCCAGACCCACGCTGTCCACCTTCACATTGTCCACCTACACACTGCCCACCCTGTCCTACTCCACACACTGCCCACCTTCACATTGCCCACACTGTTCACTCCACACTGGCCACATTGCCCACTTCAACACTGTCCGCCACACATTGCCCACACTGTCCAACACCACTTTGCCTACTTCCACACTGCCCACATTGTCCACCTTAACACTGTCCACCCCACACTAGAAACAGCCATATTTGACCATTTGTGATGGTGACAGAGGGGTACGCAACACATAGCTTTGCAATGTGTTGCATACCCCTCTGGTACTCAAAGAGTTAATGTAAGTACAGAGAGATACATTGTCGGGTGCTATAAATCTCTTTGACTGAGAAAATGTTTCTCCACCCATGATCTGACTGGCTCTGTCATGATTAAAATGATCATTGATGAAATCAGAAAAGAAGATCTTACCAGCCCATACTGCTGCTGGACTGGAGAGGTGCACAGGTTCTCCACTCTACTCCGCTCTGCCTCCACTACTTCTCCCGCTCAGTGCAATGCAGCAACGTCATCACGCTGCCGTCGCTCTTCCTTTTTAGCAACGCCAACACAAGCAATAACGTTGACTGGCTAGTCATTTCATCAGGTCACATCACGATATTGCAGGGATAATTGTATCCGGGGACATATCCGGAGACACATTCTGTCCGGGGACAGTGCCCTCAATCCAGGGTCTGTCCCCGGAAACCAGGGACGTCTGGTCACCATATTATATATATATAAAAGGCCAGATGTATGTTTGTCCGATGCAGTCATGAGCAGTAAAGGCTGCCCGAACGCAGGCCGATGCAGTCATGCGCAGTAGACACTGCCTGAACTCACAGAATGCTGGGAGGTGTAGTACTGCAGTAATACACCTGCCGTGTACTTCTGTGGTAGTACACCTGCCTTTACATAGCCGTTTAAATAGCCATGTTTGGCCCGTGTACACAGGCTTTTACACTAGTAATCAATAAAAGACAGCTGAAGCAGGACATAAAAAAAACATACCCAGATTAGAGAGCATCTGATGGTCTTCTGTCTAGCATGGGACATAGATAGTTCATAAAGAAGCTATCAAATATGCAAATTAATTCAAGGTTACAGGGCCCACATACTCAACAATTCCCTTTAAGGAGGACAGCAACAGTTGCTGTCTGTCAACATTCCCTTATGGGTCACTGTCAGGCACATACTGATACTATATCTGTGCCTGTTCATAAATATATAATAACCAGCTAAATGTGACCTGGTCATTGCCTGAGCAAGGGTGGTAAAAGGGGATGGTAATATATAAGAAACTAGTTGAACAGCCCGTGTACACGGGCCACAGTGCCAGGCAGCAACGGCCGCGGTGCAGTCATGAACAGTAGAGACTGCCCGCACCACTGCTGATAATGGAGCGGGGAGCTCCGAATTCAGACCGTAGTAGACCAAAGGTGCACAGAAAGGACTAAGGTCTGAATTTGGAGTGCCCCGCTCCATTATCAGCCGCGGCGAGGGCAGTCTGTACTGCGCATGACTGCAGCGCGGGCAGTCGTCTGTACTGAGCATGACAGCTTCTGACAAACATACATTAGCAAATTATTACATAGGATTAAGCTGGAGAAAAGGGAGGGTGAACAGGGGATAATGAGATATGAGGAGAAATATTTAGAGAAAAATAAAGAGAAGGATGGGGGGGGGGACTCTCAGGTAGCAGGGGAGGGCTGGTCTGGGTGGCAGGGGGGCAATTGTCTCCTGGGTCAGTCATTTGTCTGCACCACCTCAGTTGACCATAAATCTCCATACGATGGTGTAGTAACAGCACCACTGTACAATTTCACCTAAAAATATCCAGGTATGAGATGTAATAACTTTAGAATAAAACACCTTTCAGCTGTGGGAGTTCTCTTGTTTTACTCAGGAGGATAAACCCTACAACAAATTTGTTTTCACATTTTAAGTATTACTATCCCTTTCAACTGTAAGCTACTTGGTATCAATTGCATTATTACGTCAGACATTAAAGGGATTGCAAAGTCCCGAAAAAAGTCTAGGTGAAATGATAGGTAAATTAAAAAAATACTTAATGCCCTTATACCTATCTCTCAAACTTTTATGGTTTGAGAGATATAAGAAAATAAAGTCCTCCGCTCCCTCCCCCTTCTCATACATTAGCTGCATACATGACGGCATGAGATCCTGTTTCCAGGATCAGACGGCGGCTCTTTAGGAGCGCTGTCATCAAGATATCTAACTATAAATACTTCATCGGTATGGTCTACAACGTGTGCCTGGTTTGCAAGCACGCGTTGTAGACCATTCTGATGAAGTAATTATACTTAGATATCTCTATGTCAGCGCTCATGGAGAGCCAGGCACACGTTGTAGACCATTCCTATGAGGTATTCCTAGTTAGATATCTCGAGGTCAGCACTCCTGAAGAGCCAGGCACATGTTGTAGACCATTCCTATGAGGTATTCCTAGTTAGATATCTCGAGGTCAGCACTCCTGAAGAGCCAGGCACATGTTGTAGACCATTCCTATGAGGTATTCCTAGTTAGATATCTCGAGGTCAGCACTCC
The DNA here is from genome assembly GCA_037306005.1 of Rhinophrynus dorsalis. Classification (NCBI taxonomy): domain Eukaryota; kingdom Metazoa; phylum Chordata; class Amphibia; order Anura; family Rhinophrynidae; genus Rhinophrynus; species Rhinophrynus dorsalis. The sequence goes on from CM074725.1 coordinate 239,713,658, forward strand.
TGAAGAGCCAGACACATGTTGTAGACCATTCCGATGAATAATTATAGTTAGATATCTCAATGTCAGCTCTCCTGAAGAGCCAGGCACACGTTGTAGACCATTCCTATGAGGTATTCCTAGTTAGATATCTCGAGGTCATCGCTCCTGAAGAGCCAGGCACATATTGTAGACCATTCCTATGAAGTATTTATAATTAGATGTCTAGATGTCAGCGCTCCTGAATAGCCAGGCACATGTTGTAGACCATACTGATGAAGTGCTTATAGTTAGATACCTCGATGTCAGCGCTCCTGAAGAGCCAGGCACATGTTGTAGACCATTCCTATGAAGTATTTATAGTTAGATATCTAGATGTCAGCGCTCCTGAAGAGCCAGGCAAACGTTGTAGACCATTCCGATGAAGTAATTATAGTTAGATATCTCAATGTCAGCGCTCCTGATTAGCTGCGTCTGGTCGCACGACCAGATTCTGCCTCCGACAGCTTTACAGCTCGTCAGGCAGAAAGGGGAGGGAGCGGAGGACTTTACTTTCTTACCATAAAGGTTTGAGAGATAGGAATAAGGGCATTATGTATTTTTTTATTGTACCTATAATTTCACCTAGACTTTTTTCGGGACTTTACTATCCCTTTAAAGACGATAGTAATACTTCTATTTAAGTTTCGCTCTGAGTCTTCTTTATATTTTTTTTTAACACGTAGCCCTATATTTAATTGCTTTCAGATTTGTACTTCAATTGCAATTCAAGTCGAAAAGATACCCCTCCCACCCCTTCTGGGCACCTCCCATCAGATCTGGAATCTGGTCGTGGGATCGAATGTATGCAATGAGGGGACAATCTTCGTTCAGTAAGTATAAGGAAAACCCTGTTGATGAAGGAGTTCAGGATTTTCCTTTTGCTCACTGAAGATTGTCCCTCGCAAAGGACAAATGCACTCTACATGCTAACACATTGTACAAGGTATATGTTTCTGTACGACTCACAACTTTGACTTCCAGCTACTTATTTCTCCACTACAGCCCTCAGAAGAAGTAATATTGTGCTGGGAAATGTTGCACCATATTAAAGGGATAGTAATACTTAATAATTACTAACCCCTATATTAAAAAGTCCTATTAAAAATAAATGTATTGCCCCCAGTGTCATCTCTCAAACCTTTATGGTCTGAGAGATAATCGCTGCTAAAGTTGCCCTCTCCCTCCCCCTTCCCTGTAGTCAGCATTCTAGCTGACTGCAGGGAAGAGAGTCGTACGACCGTCAGGCGGCTCTCCAGCACAGCCACGATCACGTTAATAAAAAAGAAATCTTTCACTGAAATGGTCTTCTACGTGTGCTTGGCTTGCAAGCACACATAGAAGACCATTTTAGTGAAATATTTTTTTTTTATTAACGCAATCTCGGCTCTGCTGCAGAGCCATCTGATGATCTCTGACCGGATTTCCCTTCAGTCAGCTAGAATGCTGACTACAGGGAAGGGGGAGGGAGAGGGCAACTTTAGCAGCGATTATCTCTCAGACCATAAAGGTTTGAGAGATGACACTGGGGGCAATACATTTCTTTTTAATAGGACTTTAATATAGGGATTAGTAATTACTAAGTTTTACTATCCCTTTAAACATAGGAAAAAATGTGTTGGAATAGGAAAAAAATATGTTAGAATAGGTGCAAAATGTGTTAGAGGAAAATTTTGCATTGGAGAAAAAGAGAAAACTTTTGCGAAAAATCGTCCGTTTTTCACGAAAAGTCATGTGGAAAATTTTTCACATTTTTTTCCCACCCCTAGACGGAAGTACATTTTAAAGGAGTAAAAAATGTTAGAGGTCATAGTCTAAAACTAGAGGGACACAGGTTTAGATGTAATGTAAGAAAGTTTTAATTCACTGAGGGAGTAGTAGATAAGTGGAATAATCTACCAGCAAAAGTGGTAGTGGTTAACAGTGAAGGAATGTAAGCATGCATGGGATAGGCATGAGGCTGTAATTAACATAAGACAAGACCAAGGACCAAACAAGGTTTGAGGTTTTTACAGAAGGAAAATGGACGACGAGATGGGCCGAAATGGTTCTTATCTGCCGTCAAATTCTGTTTCTATGTCAGAGACCTCTCTAGCATTCAAAGTGTTAAAATTCCAACTTAAATTAAGGGGAAAATGTATTTGGCCCCTATGTTGCAATTGGTTTGTTCCAGAACGTCTTCAGTTTTCTTTTAAGCACAAGGTCCTTAGTGTCCTACACAATCCGCACTCCCTCAGATGCGCAGGTAACCAAGGGAAACACAGAGATCACCTACTGTCAGCCGTGCATAAACAACGTCTTCATTGTCTGAGTCGTTTAGCAGCCATATGTCGACCAGCGATTGCTCTATTGTACAGCTGCGTGTTTGCCTGCTGGACAGTTGCCGTTTTATGACGCTGGGGCACAATTCTATATTCTTTGAATCCATTAAGCTGGCAGCTTTTGATTAAAAAAAAACTGGTTGCAAAAGGGGATTTCCATTGGATGCTGTTAAAGGGATAGTAAAGTCACAAAAAAAGTATTGTCTAAATGGTAGCTATAATAAAAAAACACTTAATGCGATTAATCCTTTCTCTCAAACCGTTATGGTTTGAGAGCTATAAGAAAATAAAGTCCTTCGTTCCCTCCCCTTTCTGCCTGACGAGCTGTAAAGCTGTCAGAGGCAGAATCCGGTCGCCCGACTTTAGGCGGCTCTTCAGTAGCGCTGTCATCTAGATATCTAACTATAATTACTTCATTGGTATGGTCTACAATGTGTGCCTGGCTTACAAGCACACGTTGTAGACCAGCGGTTCTCAACCTTTCTAGGGCCGTGACCCTTTGATAAAATTTCTCAATTTGTAGCGACCCCTAACAGTAAAATTATTTTCGTTACTCCTTCATCGCTGTAATTTTGCTACTGTTATCAATCGAAATATAAATATCTGATGGTTTTAGGCGACCCCTGGCAAATCGTCATTCGACCCCCTAAGGGGTCCCGACCCACAGGTTGAGAACCACTGTTGTAGACCATTCCGATGAAGTAATTATACTTAGACATCTAGATGACAGTGCTCCTGAACAGCCGCCGTCTGGTCCCGGAAGCAGGATCTCATGACGCCTACTATACAGAAGGGGGAGTGAGCGGAGGTCTTTATTTTCTTACATCTCTCAAACCATAACAGTTTGAGAGAAAGGATTAAGCGCATTAAATGTTTTTTTATTGCAGCTACTATTTAGAAGATACTTTTTTTTGGGACATTACAATCTCTTTAAATTCTAAGCTTGGGAATTGCAGAATGTGTCTCATAGATTTTAGCGGTCAATGCCTTGTTGCAAAAGACATTTGGCACATTGAACTTGTATAAAACCAGTATTGTGTAGGGCTCGTTAACGCTTTGAACATCACAGAGTTCGGCAATGCATTGCTTACACGCTGGTACTCACAGGTTTAAATGAGGTTCTACAGTGCCTTGCCTATCCCTCTGGCACTCAAAGGGTTAATAATGAACAAGTCTATGCAATTCATAATCCTTACACATTATTTTGTAACTGTTAAATTAAAATAGTTCTAATCACACTGATGTCCGGGGTTGGCGTTCATTAGACAGGGTAGGCATCACCTGGTGTGCCTCATTTTGAGGTGCCACAGCTGTTCAGATCACACCCTTGTGCTAACTTATGGGTATGGTCAGATAATTCTAATGCCCCTGCACCATAAACACTCCCTTAGTTTATGGCAGCTGGTTTATTTAATATTATATATATTGATTTAAAGGGTTAGTAATGTCAAAAAAAGTTTTTTGCATTTAAAAGAGCTTAAAAAGTTGAGCTAGATGCAAAAAATGTATCTTTCAAACCGCTATGGTTTGAGAGATACAGGCATTTAAAGTTCGATGTCTCCTGCTGATAGCTGTAAAGCTGTCAGCAGGAGATCCGCGTCGGTCGACACGGAGGCTCTGCAGCAGAGTCGCAATCTCGTTAGTTACAACGAATGCCTTCATTGGAATGGTCCAAAACGTGTGCCTGGTTTGCAAGCCTGCTAGGCAAGAGGAGAGAGTAGATTGATGGACTGCACTAAGCTAGCCGTGTTGAGTTCTTCAATTAATTTTTTCATGCGCCAGAGGGTCTTTCTCAGCTGCAACTGAGCCTCACACTCTGACTCACTTCTCAGGGGTGGCAGGTGGACTCGCGCGATAGCATGATGCGTGCGTGTATATGACCAAGTGTGGCATGCATGCGCACAGTGAATAGGGGTGATGATAACACGGTCACATGATCAGCGTGCCGTGTGTCTTATGCTGCACTGTGGGCAAAACTGAACAGGCTAGGAAAAAACTGGACAGACAGCTTATGCGGGCGGGACAGCGGGTTTGGGCCCTAAAATCGTGACTGTCCCGCGTAAATCAGGACAGTTGGATGGTATGCAAAGAGTTAACCACTAAGACTAGCCCAGAGCAATGTTAATGTTTTGGTTTAATTTGCAGAAGGTGAAACTAAGGATTGTGCTTTTATTGACACAGTTTATAGTTAGTATATGATTCAGTGGAATCCCAGAGTTCTCTGAAGAAATACAGGTGGAAAGATTCACTAAGGTGTGATAAAGAGGTGATAAAGTGGAGATGACTTCTCCAGTGATATCACTTCTCCAGTTCCTATGTTATTCGATAGAGCCTATTCACTAAACTCCAAAGCTGAACAGGCTCCATAGAATAACATAGGAACTATAGGTGTCCTGCTCCGTCCATGGTCACACCCCCACTCCTCACATGACCCTGCCCCAGTTCCATCCACTGCTTCCTGGCACAGAAATAACCCTTGGCCTATAACACGCAAAAATGAAAAAATCATTAACCCCTTAACGACGGATTAATTACCAGGTACGTCCCGCAGAAACTGTCACTTAGTGACAGAGGAAGTAGCTGGTAAGTCACGGAAGTCCGGGTCTCCGTGCGGCTGCACAACACTCGGAGACTCCGGACTTGTTTGAAAAAAAAAAAGTTCCTCGGGCGTTAAGGTGACAGCTGCGTATGAACACGGCTGTCACTAAGGGGTTAAAGTGGGACTTTCACCATGATTCAAGTCTGTATATTTGAAAACTGCATTAAAAACTGCCTATATTTCATATTAACCAAAAGTCCAGCAGATGTACAGTTCAGGAGATATTCATAATTTTATTTCTGAGCAAAGTGAAAGGGAACATTTCCTGGTACTGCAGAGGGCTTCATTAGCATACGAAACCATAATTAACATATGACAAGTCATGTCATTTCACATTAGTATGTGAAACATCACTGATTAGCTTAATTAGCATATGAAAATATAATCAATGCCACACAGTGCAGCAATTAGCATTCATTAGCATATGAAAGAAGCTTGAATATCTCCTGAACTGTACGTTTGCTGGGCTTTTGGTTAACATGACTAATAGACAGTTTTTAATGCAGTTTTCAAATATGCAAACTGGAATTAACGTGAGAGTTCCACTTTAACCCATTGGTTGCTAGAGTGATCTGCAATGCTTTGCTCCACAATGCGTTGGTGATCTCACTAGCATCCAAGGGGTTAAATAACAGCCTGTAAAGGGATGTAAAATTAGTGCAGGGACATTGAGTTTGTTTTGGCCACACCCACCATTCATAGTGTAATTCTATTGGAGGAGGGCATTTTTTTGGTCCTGCTGCTGCAAAGGAAGGAAAAAAGCATCGGCACAGATCTCGTCTAACTGAAGTCATGATCTGGTTTCATACCTCCCAACATTTCAAATTGCCAAAGAGGGACAATTGTGTTTTAAGGGGTATTGCTGGGGGTGTGGCCGGTGGGCTTGGCATTACCAGGAATTTTTAAGCTGTTTCATGACCTATTGACACCTCCTTGTGTGACCTAATAAATGACTTATAACAAGACAAAGGTATTTTATTTAAGCACACTGATTTATAAACACATATACTGACATTTAAAGAAACAATAATGTGAGTTTTATTGCTGTAGGGCAATGTGATCCACTTATATACACACCACGCAATCTGATCTCCTAAAAAGAGGGACATTAGGTTGGGAAAGAGGGACAGTGGGATTTGGGTCTAAAAGAGGGACTGTCCCTCCTAAAGAGGAACACTTGGGAGGTATGTGGTTTCATTCTTTTTCACATCGATCAAAGCATTGAACATCTTTATTATTTCTTACACGTCAGTAAATACACAATTTTTACTCAATTATTTTAACAGCATAAAAAAGTGCTCTCTGTGTGTTTGTTGCTAAAAAAACAAGACTTTTTTTTTTTCCTCAACAAGAAAATGGTCTTGATCAGGTTTTCCCACTATATTATTTTTGGCAGGGTGCAGAGGCGTAACTAGAAGCCACCGGGCCCTGGTGCAAAAGTTGCCATGGACACCCCCCCTGAGAACATTGCCCCCCCCCGACCACATTGCCTCTCTTTGGCCATCTCCACTGGCCACCACCACATTGCCCCCAATCTCCACATTGCCCCCAGTCTCCACATTGCCTCTACAGACATTGACCCTGCTGGTCTTGTCGACCTCGACACACCGTCAATGACATGCAAATGGCGAGCTCTCAAGCTGTCGATCACTCCGGGCGGTAGATTTGACACAGACCGGCCAACTCTGGGTAGGAGGGACCCGGAACGACGGCCCAGGACTTCCCGGCGTCTTGGGCTTCTGTTACACCCCCAGTGTCCACATTGCTTTCACAGTCATTGCCCCAATCTCCACACTGCCTTCACAGATATTGCCCCCAATCTCCACACTGCCTCCACAGACATTGCCCCCAATCTCCACACTACCTCCACAGATATTGCCCCCAATCACCAAAATTGCCTCCACAGACATTGCCCCCAATCTTCACACTGCATCCACAGACATTGCCCCCAATCTTCACACTGCATCCACAGACATTGCCCCAATCTTCACACTGCATCCACAGACATTGCCCCCAATCTCCACACTGCCTCCACAGACATTGCCCCCAATCTTCACACTGCATCCACAGACATTGCCCCCAATCTTCACACTGCATCCACAGACATTGCCCCCAATCTTCACACTGCATCCACAGACATTGCCCCCAATCTTCACACTGCATCCACAGACATTGCCCCCAATCTCCACACTGCCTCCACAGACATTGCCCCCAATCTTCACACTGCATCCACAGACATTGCCCCCAATCTTCACACTGCATCCACAGACATTGCCCCCAATCTTCACACTGCATCCACAGACATTGCCCCCAATCTTCACACTGCATCCACAGACATTGCCCCCAATCTCCACACTGCCTCCACAGACATTGCCCCCAATCTCCACACTGCCTCCACAGACATTGCCCCCAATCTCCACACTGCCTCCACAGACATTGCCCCCAATCTCCACATTGCCTCCACAGATATTGCCCCCAATCACCATACTACCTCCACATATATTGCCCCCAATCACCAAAATTGCCTCCACAATGCCCCCAATCGCCACATTTGCCTCCATATTGCCCCCAATCTCCACAATTGCCTCTATATTGCCCTTATTGACCCCCCGTGTCCATCTCCTACCGCCCTGGTGGTCCAGCAGCGTGGCAGGAGAGTTCTGTGCCTCCTTCTGCACAGACCTGTAGCAGCTGCAGCTCCCTCGTGGTCCTCTCTTGTCATGCAGAGCGCTAGGAGATGATGTCATCTCCCGGTGCTCTGCATTACTAGAGAGAGTGTCGTAGAGGGAGCTCAGCTGCTAGAGGTCTGTTCCAAAGAAAGCACTTACCTCAGCAAGTTGCAGGAGCTAGGTGGGGGGGTTTCAGGGGGGGCCGGGCCTCTGGAGTGACGACCCCTATTGTTATGCCACTGGCAGGGTGTGCATACCTCCCAGGTATCCCTCTTTGATCAACTGGAATGTTGGGAGGTATGGGTGACATATCGTTCTTCATGTTTTTTAATGCCTACAAAATAAAATAAAGATAAAATGAAGTATTACTATCCCTTTAAGGCCATTTTTATTTTGTCAGGGAAAAAATGACGATAATCAGAGAAAAAGTGACTTTGAAACAAATATTTTTTTCTAAAAATACCTTACAATATGGCAGCTTTTTGCCATTGACGGAGACGGCAGAATTGGATGCAAAAAAATGACAGAAACATGTCTGAGAATTGACGGAGTTAGAACTTTTTTATTCTGATTACAGACAATTTCAGTGACCACCATTTTCTGAACATCTCGCCCTTTGGCTCAAACCTTTCAGTGCCAGAGGTGTGTGCACCCCCATGGCGCTGAAAGGGTTAAATGCTAGAGCGGTCTATGATGTATCGCAGAGTAATGCATTGGAGACTTCTACAGCACCTAAGGGGTTAATAACTAAAGTGGTAGATTATGTTGTAGAATGCTGACACACATTGTACTATGCAGAATACATTGTTGCAACATTCTCATTAGCAGGAAGAGAGAGTGACCCTTTCACAGGAAGTGAAATCTACTGAGCTGTGAAAGTCCTCTCGTACCATATATCTTCAGAAAATCTGTGTAACCCCTTGAGTGCAAGAAGAGTCAGCAACACATTGCTAATGTGTTGTTCAATCATCTGGCACTCAAAGTTTAAAGAGACAAATTATTTTGCTCTTCCACTGGAAACTATACTTCTTTTTTTTTTATTCAAAAGCTTTATTAATCAAAACAGACATTTACAGAAAGTGAATCTTAGGAAACATACTGTGTAAGTACAGAATGATGGAAACTATACTTCATATTGAACATCTTGCCAATAACCACAGATACTCTGCCCAGAGCAGCACAGGTCTATATTCTCTCTGGAGGAGGATAAGCATGGACCAGGTTGGTCAGAGCAGCCAGAGAGGGTTCACTTTTAAAAGGTCCCACAAGAGCATGCGACCACATGACACTAGCTATGTCGCCATGATAAAAATGGCAACATGAGAATCTCACACTGCACGACAACACGAGATTCTCATATAGCGTACTGAACGGGTGCATACCTTTAAGGACCAAGTCTCAAGCATGGGAGGACTACAACTAAATGTCTATTATAAAGTGGAGGGCACATAATGAGACGCAAGACCGAAAATAGCAACTGTACATGAATGTGCAAGAATCCCACCTTGTAGAACCCAATTTCAAATACAAGCATGAACACCTAATAGGCCATGTGCACCCACACCCAACCTTTTAAAAGGATACCGCCAGAGAGAGGTATCTGGAAGCAAGACCAGCCCCAGGACATGTGGCCTACCGGGAAATTTCCCTTTGCCCCAGTAGGACAGCCCAGCTTGTCAGGACTACAGTTCCCATCATTCCCAGCCAGCCAGAACTGGTCTACAGGGACTGCTTCATGCAGGACAAGAGACCCAACTGTGAGAGTTTAGTCTTGCAGTTCATTCTCTTTCGCTGGACCGATATCAGAGCCCCAGGCGTCACCTTCCAGACCATAGTTCCGCTCTCCTGTTTTTTTGTCTGGACTCACAATACAACCTCAGGAAACAGATCTGTTGATAGGGCGCTATCTTAGTGATAGTTCCCTTTTAACTTCCTCATTTGTAGCACTTGGAGTGAATATGGCAGACGACATAGAATTAATATGAGAAGAGATGTTGCCAGACTACCGCTTTCACCATCCTTAGCTCTCCATCACATCTGCTTGGACCAGTTAACCCAATAATGCAATAGTCAATGCTAAGGTCACCGGGCATTCTGCAGTTATGATATATTCTTTCTGCAGGGTTACAAACGAACCAGTGCAATCCTGCGGTTCGTTATTTTCTTTTCATTCATGAGCGTCCTGTATTAAACTGGAGGGCTGGTCACATTGCTCTTTAACCCCTTAATGTCCAGTGACATGCCAGAACTGTCACTGCTATTTTGTTGTTAATGACCAGTGACGGTCCTGGTACGTCACATACTTTTTACTCACAGAGATCCTGCAGGAGCGCTGTGAGTGATAACGGGGACTGAAGTTGATCGCTCCAAGACCGGAGCGATCTCTATCAGTTCCCAGTTCGCCGTGCCGGCACATGTGATCAGTTACGTGGGCAGGTACGTAAAAGATCTCTATCTGATCTTTAAAGGACCACAATCCTGGACCGCTGGTCCTTAAGGGGTTAAAAAGTAAGAAGCAAGTTGGGCACCATGTGTGTATGTAACAATGGCTATTGTCTATTATAATGCACAAAACACATTGCAACCAGCTGATTCTAAAACACAAACATGACTTCTCAGCAAGACATCGATATGCCTCGCCCACCCTCCTTCCTGATTGGCAGTAATATATGCCCTCTTTAAGTCCTCGCCCGCTGCGCTCTTGGCTCCTGAGATGTAATTGATGATGGGAATTGTATGTTAAAGGGTTAGCTCAGAAGTAGGGGAGAGAGAGGCGGCCCAGAATGACAGGCGGAGCGGGGAGAGAGAGCCGAGGCAGTGCTGTGAAAGACTGAAGGTATACTGAATGAAGGTACCGACATTTAAAGAGGCAGCATGAGAACCTCAAGCTTTTATGCAGGGTGAGATTCTCATGTCGCCATTTTGAGCAATGCAACATGGTTAATGCGGCTGCTAGCCACACGATATTTTATATGCAACTTTTAAAAGTATACCTCGCTTCCCTACCTAACCAAGAGGTTAAAGGGATAGTGATGTTTCTATATAAATGCAGCTTGAATTATTCTTTATAATTTTTGGGCCATGTAGAGCGGTATTATCACTCTCTGTGATGTGTAGTTCCAGAGTAATTGAATCATAAAGTGTCTCCCTCCTGCCCCTTTTACCTATGTAAAGCTGCACAGCAGGACTGTCCGGATGGATCACAGAGAGGGACAATCTTCAGTGAGCATAAGAAAAAACCTGAAAAACCTGTTGTCAAGGGGGGGCAGTAGGGTGACCACATTTCCATTCTGCCATTCCGGGATATGTGGTCACCCTAGTCCCGCGGCTGAGGCTCCGTATCAGCCTCAGAAAGATGGTCAGTGCTGGCGGGAGCCTCAGCTGCGGGTCTCACTTGCAGCGCCAGCATACCTGCTCCATCCCAGCTGTCTCACACACACCAGTATAGCCAGCCAATGAGGACCATATAGCAAATACATTTCATTGGCTGGCTGGACTGGTGCGTGTTGCTCCATTCTGGGACTCTTTGTTGTCCCGGTGGGGGGTGACCCGGGACGCAGGACACAGACCCCCAATAAGGGTCAGTTCTGGGCATTCTGGGACGTGTGATCACACTAGGGGGCAGGGTTTTCCTTATGATCACAGTAAGAAGATTGTCCATTGCTGAGACCTGTCCGCTCAAGAGACCAGATTCCACATCTGAGGGGAGGTGCTTACAACAGGTAAAAGGGGCGGGAGGGGGGCACTTTTTAATTAAATTACTCTGGAACTACACATCATATACAATGATAATACCGCTCAACATGGCCCAAAAACTATAAAGAATAATTACAGCTGCATTTATTTTGAAACTTTACTATCCCTTTAATTTTCTCCTACATAAGTATTCCAGAATTCTCCAATTCACCTCCAAGCCGTCTGGGTTCTGTGCACAGACTGACGTCACTGAGTTGACTTGTGTTCACCGCTGGGCTGTGATCCTGGATTGCAGTTTCCACTTACTGACTGTTTGCTGACTTTAATGATATAATTGAATCCTGCTTTATAGAAAAGTGGCTATAAAAAGACAATTCTCTCTGCGGATGTTTATGCAGTTTGGCTTCAACGCCCCCATCAAGACGAGGGAATTCGGTAGGATTTTTATAGCCCGCTCCCATCCCTGCTCATTAAGCTGCGGTTGCTATAGCATTATAGGAAAGCTCTCGTGTGACCAGATGAGGTTTCATTCGTTATAGATGCGCAGTAACACATTTTACTTTCGCCACTCGCATAAAAGAGGAACGCGTCGGCACTTCAATAGCACTATTATAGTTCCATATTAAAACTAGGGTGTGAGCAATAAAATAATAGAAATTGTCCATGACCATAGCCAGTGATATACAGGAGAAAGAGGGCATGTTAACAGTGCAACTATCTTACCCACCTGTTTAACACTTTAACCCTTTAAGTGCCAGAGGGGTACGCAACGCATTGCAAAGCAATGCGTTGCGTACCCCTCTGGCACGCAAAGGGTTAAGTACCAGAGGGGTGTGTACATATGGTCCTTAAATGGGTTAACCTTTTGAGTGCCAGAGGCATGTGCAACACATTACTGCTCAAAGAGTTAAACACCCATCAGGCATCGAAAGGGTTAAACAGACACTATGAATGTACAAATTTGTCAGTGTAGGCTCTAATCCAGTGGTTCTCAACTCCTGTCCTCAGGACCCACTAAGAGGCCAGGATTTGGGTATTTACTTGTTAGAGCACAGGTGAGTTAATCAATGTGAATGAGCCTCTGATCACATGATTTCCTTGTTAGGACACAGGTGAGTTAATCAATGTGAATGAGCCTCTGATCACATGATTTCCTTGTTAGAGCACAGGTGAGTTAATCAGTGTGAATGAGCCTCTGATCACATGATTTCCGTGTTAGAGCACAGGTGAGTTAATCAATGTGAATGAGCCTCTGATCACATGATTTCCTTGTTAGGACACAGGTGAGTTAATCAATGTGAATGAGCCTCTGATCACATGATTTCCTTGTTAGAGCACAGGTGAGTTAATCAGTGTGAATGAGCCTCTGATCACATGATTTCCGTGTTAGAGCACAGGTGAGTTAATCAATGTGAATGAGCCTCTGATCACATGATTTCCTTGTTAGAGCACAGGTGAGTTAATCAATGTGAATGAGGCTCTGATCACATGATTTCCTTGTTAGAGCACAGGTGAGTTAATCAATGTGACTGAGCCTCTGATCACATGATTTCCTTGTTAGAGCACAGGTGAGTTAATCAATGTGAATGAGCCTCTGATCACATGATTTCCTTGTTAGAGCGCAGGTGAGTTAATCAATGTGAATGAGCCTCTGATCACCACACCTGTGCTCTAGCAGAGAAATCCCTAAGTCCTGGCCTGTTAGTGGGTCCTGAGGGCAGGAGTTGAGAACCACTTCTCTAATCCCAGTGGGTGCACACAACTGTATGAACTACAGAGTGTGATAATGATAGTGCATAATAGTGCACATGCATCTCCATCATTGGACTTTAATGTGAGCAAAACCACCCCTGGAGGTGGAGCTTACAGAGGGGGTGGGGACATGTCGGTGCTGGGGTAAAGGAGAAAGTGGAAAAGGGCTCAGGGTAGTGGGATTGGTGGGAGTGAATGAGGAAGGTGAGGGTTGGAAACCGATTTAAAGAAGCAGTAAACTTTTTTTTATGAAAACACATATTTTATAGAGCATTTCCTGCTGAATAAAACAAGGTCACTTGCATCGCTGTCAGATGTTTTATTCAAAAATTATAGCAGTTTAAATAATCAGGAAGTGAATTTACCGTGTTTACTTCCTGATAGTTCTAACTGACAGGAAGTTAATTTACTGTGTTTACTTCCTGATAGTTCTAACTGACAGGAAGTGACAGGCAGTTTCTATCACATTCTATGGAGAACTGTATGTCTCTGACTGTACTGACTTTCCTCTCCATTAGAATCTAACAGGAGATCTAATTAGAATTTGACCACGAGAGGGCACTGCTAATGTAAAAAAACATGGGTTTAAACTGTAATAACTCTGGAAATATAAATCTCTCAGCAGTGGGAGTACCCTTATTTTACTCAATAGGAAAATCCCTACAATATATATTTTTTCATAAAAAAAAGTTTACTGCTCCTTTAAGGAGTGAGGAGCACAATTCTGTGGCAACCAACAGCATCCCTCCACCCTCCCTCAAATTCTTGTTATTCATTTGGGTTCACGAATGTTAATGTCAGGTTGTAAAAGCATTCTGTGTTTCTTGAAATATTTTGTCACTGCTTTTGGAGGTGCTTTTGGCCCTTGCCAATGTTAAACATTGTTATTAATCGTTGGTTTTACTGTTTAAAGCTAAATGGCTAGATCAGCGATCTAGAGAAAAAGGACCCCTGGACAATGGTCGCCGGTATAGTGGAGTACCAATTGAGCTGCAGGGACCAACTAGGGTGACCACACATCCCGGAATGCCCGGGACTGTCCCTTATTGGAGGTCTGTGTCCCGCGTCCTGGGTCACCCCCCACCAGGACAACAAACAGTCCCAGAATGGAGCAACAAAGCCAGCACCCTCAGCCTAGCTACATAGCACAGCACGCACCAGTCCAGCCTGCCAGCCAATGAAATGTATTTGCTATATGGTCCTCATTGGCTGGCTGAGCCACCCAATGAATATAGCAAATACATTTCATTGGCTGGCTGGACTGGTGCAATCGAAACAGCTGGGATGGAGCAGGTATGCTGGAGCTGTGAGTGAGTCTCGTGGCTGAGGATCACGCCAGCGCTGACCATCTTTCTGAGGCCTCAGAAAGATGGTCAGCGCCGGACGGAGCCTCAGCCGCGGGACTCACTAGGGTGACCACATGTCCCGGAATGGCAGATTGGAAATGTGGTCACCCTAGGACCAACTAATGGGGTACAGGGAGTTTATGGGTTTTATAGTTTTGACGTATAGTTTTGATCTTAGTTTCGGGGGTGAAGTTGATTAGGCTTTAGGCCTACCAGGGTTGGGTTATTGGCAAGGGCTGGAAAGTAAGTGTTATGTGGGAGTTATAATTATGATGTTATGACTAATAAAACTGTGGCCTGTTTGTATCCATGCATATGTAATTTGTGCTCTTGTTATCGATTACCCCAATGCATCAAGATAAGCTCCTCATGCCAGCCCCACCATAGCATGCACAGGATAATGGTGTAAACTGATACCATATCCTCTAGAGGGAAGGATCACATCCTGCAGACTACCCTACTGTCCTCCCATTGGAGAAGATGGCATTAAAGGGATAGTAATACTTCGTTTTAACTTTATTTTATTTTGTAGGCATTAAAAAAACATGAACAATGATATAAGTCTTATCTCTCAAACCTTTATGGTTTAAGAGATATTCACAAACAAAGTATCCCCCCCATGTTCAACCAGATCAGAAGGGAGGTGTCCAGGTAGACTGCAGAGAGGGACAATCTTCAATTAAGATAAGGGAAAAAGCTGAAAAAGTTGTCAAGGGGGGAAGGGCTTTCATTGTTTTAATACAAAGAAGATTGTCCCCTTCTGTTATCTGTCTGGTCTTACAACCAGACTCACATCTGAGAAGAGATGGCTTACACTAGGAAAAAGGGGCGGGAGGGGAACTTTGCTTGTGAATATCTCTCAAACCATAAAGGTTTGAGAGATAAGACTTGTATCGTTCTTCATGTTTTTTTAATGCCTACAAAATAAAATAAAGTTAAAACGAAGTATTACTATCCCTTTAAGGGGAAGATTTTGCATGTACGTAATTTAGTACATTGACATTAGGCAGTTGTAGGGACAGAACACCAACTGGGCTCCTATTACTGCACAGACTCGCAGTGATACATTCAGAATCCCACTAACTCTAAAATACAAGGTTTTCCTGTATAAAAGTGTTGTTGTTTTTTTTTTTTTACTAATTTCAGATATTTTTGTTATAGAACTTTTTTATGAAAAAAAAATACATTTTGTGAAGCTTTTCATGTTGAGTAAAACGAGTGTCTTCCTATTACTGGGACATGTTCATTCAAGAGTTATTACAGCTCAAAATGGTTTTATATCAAGCTGTTGGCAATAGTGCCAGCTAACGTCCAAAAGGCAAATTGTTTTTATTATAATGCACTTGATGTGGGGGTTTGAGCCATAGACTTAGTGTTCTTATGAAATTGTAAGAACAGCACCACCCGATGACTGTAATAGAAAAAGACAGTTTAATTTACAAAAGACAACCTTGAGCTATAAAACTTTTGAATGAAAAATCTCCCAGTGACCTTGTATTATAAGAAATGCCCTGTTATCTTTTTATTTAAACAAATTACTGCTCTTTTAAATATTCCATTCCTTCTGTAAACCAACAAGGGTTCTCCTGTCTCTGGGAGATACTTCATTTAAAATTTATAGCAGCTGAAACTGTCACAAAGTGGTGTAGCTGTTACTATCACATTGTTCAAAGAACTGTATTGATGTAGCAGTTACTATTACATTGTACATAGGACTGTAACTGTTACTATCACAGTCTATGTAGAACTGTAGCGGTGTAGCTGTTACTATCACAGTCTATATAGAATGGTAGTGGTGTAGCTGTTAGTATTACAGTCTGTGTAGAATGGAAGCAGTGTAGTTGGTACTATCACAGTCTATGTAGAACTGTAGCGGTGTAACTGTTACTATCACAGTCTATGTAGAACTGTAGCGGTGTAGCTGTTACTATCACAGTCTATATAGAACGGTAGTGGTGTAGCTGTTACTATCACAGTCTATGTAGAACTGTAGCGGTGTAACTGTTACTATCACAGTCTATGTAGAACTGTAGCGGTGTAGCTGTTACTATCACAGTCTATGTAGAACTGTAGCGGTGTAACTGTTACTATCACAGTCTATGTAGAACTGTAGCGGTGTAGCTGTTACTATCACAGTCTATGTAGAACTGTAGCGGTGTAACTGTTACTATCACAGTCTATGTAGAACTGTAGCGGTGTAACTGTTACTATCACAGTCTATGTAGAACTGTAGCGGTGTAACTGTTACTATCACAGTCTATGTAGAACTGTAGCGGTGTAGCTGTTACTATCACAGTCTATGTAGAACTGTAGCGGTGTAACTGTTACTATCACAGTCTATGTAGAACTGTAGCGGTGTAGCTGTTACTATCACAGTCTATGTAGAACTGTAGCGGTGTAACTGTTACTATCACAGTCTATGTAGAACTGTAGCGGTGTAGCTGTTACTCTCACAGTCTATGCAGAACGGTAGCGGTGTAACTGTTACTATCACAGTCTATTACTATCACAGTCTATGTAGAACTGTAGTGGTGTAACTGTTACTATCACAGTCTATGTAGAACTGTAGCGGTGTAGCTGTTACTATCACAGTCTATGTAGAACTGTAGCGGTGTAGCTGTTACTATCACTGTCTATGTAGAACTGTAGTGGTGTAACTGTTACTATCACAGTCTATGTAGAACTGTAGCGGTGTAGCTGTTACTCTCACAGTCTATGCAGAAGGGTAGCGGTGTAGCTGTTACTATCACAGTCTATGTAGAACTGTAGCGGTGTAACTGTTACTATCACAGTCTATGTAGAACTGTAGCGGTGTAACTGTTACTACCACAGTCTATATAGAATGGTAGCGGTGTAGCTGTTACTATCACAGTCTATGTAGAACTGTAGTGGTGTAACTGTTACTATCACAGTCTATGTAGAATGGTAGCGGTGTAGCTGTTACTATCACAGTCTATGTAAAAATGTAGTGGTGTAGCTGTTACTATCACAGTCTATGTAGAACTGTAGAGGTGTAGCTGTTACTATCACAGTCTATGTAGAATGGTAGCGGTGTAGCTGTTACTATCACAATCTATATAGAACGGTAGTGGTGTAGCTGTTACTATCACAGTCTATGTAGAACTGTAGCGGTGTAGCTGTTACTCTCACAGTCTATGCAGAACGGTAGCGGTGTAGCTGTTACTATCACAGTCTATGTAGAACTGTAGCAGTGTAACTGTTACTATCACAGTCTATGTAGAACTGTAGCGGTGTAACTGTTACTATCACAGTCTATGTAGAACTGTAGCAGTGTTGCTGTTACTATCACAGTCTATGTTGTGGATGTGGCCAGAGCAATGCCAGACTCATGGGGGCCAGTTTATATACCACTTTACATAATCCTTTACTATCTATTTTTTAAAGGGATAGTATTTAAAAAAAAATAAAAGCAGCTTCAATTAATCTTCATAGTATTTGGACTTTGGAGAGTGTTATTTCAATTCTGTCAGAGTTGTAGTTCTAGAGTAATTGGATGATAAAGTATCCCCCTCCCACCCCTTTTACTGATGTAACACTGCTTACCACAGAACAGAGGGGTATTGCCCAAATGGCTTACAGAGAGGGACAATCTTCAATTAGTATAAGGGGAAAAACCTGTCAGTGGGCACAGGGTTTTCATTGTTCTCACAGTAAGAAGATTGTCCCTTGCTGTGATATGTCCGGTCTTAAAACCAGATTCCACATCTGAGGGGAGGCGGCTTATACTAGGTAAAAGGGGCGGGAGGGGGATACTTTATCTTTCAATTACTCTTGAACTACAACTCGGACATCACTGAAATAACACTCTCCATGGCCCAAATACTATGAAGCTTAATTGGAGCTGCTTTTATATTGAAACATTACTATCCCTTTAAGCTTTTAACCCTTTGAGTGCCAGACTGGTGTGAAATGCATTGCAGAACAATGTAATTCATACTTCTCTGGAACTCAAAGGGTGAAGGTGTTTGCAAATTGCATAGCAATGGGTTTTGCACGCTCTGGTCTTTAAAGGGTTAAATGAACAGTAAAACCTAAATCCCTACTACCTAAAAAGAGAGACTTGGGGGGGGGATGCACTAAGATAAAGAGGTGACAAATGGAGTTTAGTGATATCCACTTACATAGTAACATAGTAACATAGTTGATGAGGCTGACAGAAGACAAGTTAGATCATCCCTGTTGATCCAGAGGAAGGCAAAAAAAAAAACCCCAAAAAAACCCACTGAAGCCTTTTCCAATTAAGCCTTGAATGGCAGTCAGATATTTCCCTGAATCAACAACCTATCTGCATTGAAGCAATCTGTCATAATTCTCAATATTGTTCTGTGCTAGATAGATATCCATTCTTTTTTTTATCTACAAGCACAACATTCCGAGGCAAACAATTCCATAGCATTACCACCCTTACTGTACAAAATCCCTGCCTTTGTTTTAGTCGAAAGCACCTTTCCTTTATCACCACTTTATCACCTCTCATTGACTACAGTTATCTTAGTCTGAGAGATCGGGGTTATTACTTACTGTGCTGCTCACTTTATCCCTTGCCGATTCCTGCAGGGTTGGATGAGGGCTTCCTTCTCTCTCCTTCTCCTTGAGGCTTGACCAGAGACTGGTAATATAGCTCCTGAAAAGGGACAAGCTTTCTGACTTCTCAAACCCAATGGTACTACTGCGGTTGTGCACAGCCGAAATCCAAAATCAGCATTCTGTGCAGTTACAGTTAGAATATTAGGTCTGAGAAGTCAGGAAATGTGTTCCTTCCTGAATCCCATATTACCAAGTCGCCAGTCAAGTGGCAAAAAGAGGAGGTCTTCAACCAACCACGCAGGAATCGTAGTGGGATCTGGTGGGCGACTTGGTAAGTATTAACGTCTGAGATACCGTAATAGTATAGCGGTAGTCAGCGATACATGGCCACTCCTTTTAGGACATTTAGATTTAGGCTTTACTGATCCTTTAACCCCTTGGCTTCTAGAGCGGTCTCCAGTGGATTGCAAAGCAATCCACTGGTGACATCTCTAGCAGCCAAGGGGTTAAATGTTATCTTTGTGTTTCTATATTATAGCTTTAGGACCAGTAATTCTGGGGCAAACCAACTGACCTATGAGGTCAGGGGAGAACTAACAGATTCCCATTGATTTAAATGTGTATTTTAACCCCTTCAATGCTAGAGAGGTCTCCAACACATTGGCCTGAGATGCAATGGAGACCTCTGTAGCATTCAAGGGGTTAAGAGCACCATTTAGATCACCAGAACATTTGATTACGTTTGATTACTCCCTATGTGTTAATTGGTATGCCCCACAGTAACTACACTTTTCTATTGAACACAGGGCCCTAAGGGTATTTACTGCACCAGGCTAACAGTGAGTGGGGCTAGAGGTGGACTCATGTAAGACTCAATAGTTGGGGCTAAGAGAGCCTTAGGTGCCTTTGCTTAGAGGTGCCTGAGATATAAGTCCAGCCCTTGGTGCAACATATCCTTAACGCCTAGTCAAAGAGTTGTAGCTCTGAGCAATGGTGATATCAGCAGCAGGGACTGATTTACATTTCAGGCCCCTATAAGAAAAGGCAACCTAGGTGCTTTTAGCACTGCCCATGACCACACCCCACTTTTACATGACCCAGCCCATAGACTCATCCACTTTTGCATGGCACCGAAAAAAACATCTTATGCCAATACAGAAGATGCTATTGACCACTTGGATGCTAAAGGGTTAAATCATTGCCAGTAAAGGGGTACATCAACTAGTAATTACCGTGACCACCATAGACCAGGAGCAGCGATATTAGAATTTCTCTGGCCACACACATAATTCAAAATGTGGACACCAGTACAGATGAGGCACCACTTTAAATGTGACTCTCTAGGCAGTTGCTTTTAATGCCTATTGGGAAATCCAGGACTGGTCATCAACACAAATTACTTTCTCATATATTTGTCTTTTTTTTCTCCTACAGTTACTCCGGTGAAGCATTTGTTAAACTTGCTGGTATTCCATCAAATTTCTGCAAAGAATGGCTTCCCTAACCCAACTAAGGACATGTTCTAACCAGTGATCTGTGAGATATGGCGACACTTCGAGCAGAGAATTCATCTGACCAGAATGACTTAGAGTCACAGCGAAATCTCATCATCCTTCTGTCCAGCCCTCTCTCTGCCTTCATCATCCTCTCAAACCTCTTCATTATCATTGGGATCGTGTTCAACCGGAAGATCCATAACACAGCCAACTATTTCTTCCTTAGTTTGCTATTTGCAGACTTTTTCACTGGGGTGGCACTCCCCTGCATCCCCCGTATGAGGTTTGACAAGAATCTGGGTTATGTTTGGTGTCTGACTGCTTACATATCTCCCAATTTTTTTTTCCTTTCCTTCTTGGCCAACCTTCTAATGGTCCATTATGAGAAGTACTTGTGCATTGTTTACCCTTTGCACTACCGCAACATCTGGGTCCACCGCTGTGTGCCGTTCTCCTTGTTCATGGTGTGGACCCTGCCACTGGTATTTTCCTGTCTGCCCATGTTGGGCTGGAATAATTGGACAGTCAATGCCACCTGCTCTTATAAATATGTCTTCCCAAATTCCTATATTTACCTGGAAACCTATGGAGTAGTCATCCCATCCATCTTGGCAATTATCTTCATCACAATCAAGGTACTTTCTGTAGCCAGGAAGCAGCTAAAGGACATCAAGAAGCTCCACCGTTCAGTGCAGAGTGAAGCGGCCACTGAATTAGAGCACCAGATGGACCTCAGATATGCCAAGTGCATTGCCATTGTCTCCTTGACTTTTTTGGTGTGTTGGGTCCCCTACATTGCATACCTTCAAGTCTCAGTGCTGGCCATTGAGCAGTACGAGTTCAGTTGGTGGATCATCCTCACGCTAACATGTGTGGGAAGTGGCAGTGCTGCTGTGATTCCAGTCATCTTGGGCCTTAGCCACCGACAATACACAGAACTCTGGAGGAACCTCTTCAGGAAATACTGCCACTCCTGTTTAAAGGGCAGAAATAAGCCATCCAGTCTCCATGTCATGACTGGCAAGGAAGAGACACTGGAGGTTGAGTTGACTGCTGTGAAACAATAAATTTACAAGTTCTACATTGAACATATGGTTGCTTTTCAAAACTGCTGACTGAGTCCTGGATTCCACTGCAGTTTATAGCTTTATCTGGGGTTTATCAGGGACCTGTTAGACAAAACTAGATGATAACCCTTATTAACTATAATGTAATCTAGGCCTGAGTCTTGGAAAGTCAAATCTACAGCTAGACCAGGACTGGGCAACTTGAGCCTCTTCAGCTGTTGTTGGACTAAACTTCCAGCCAATGACTGGCTGAGGATGATGGGAGCTGTGGTCCAACAATTGCTATAGAGCTACAAGTTCCTCACTTGTGTACAATACACTGCAAATATATTATGAGAGATGCACATATCATCCACTAGACTTTGATTCACTAATTTGTCTGGATCCTTCTGGCAACATTCCCTGTTGCCGTGACCACTGGACATTATAATGTAATTCAAACCAAATAACATCGCTCTTCTGCTTTCCATTAAGATGTGAAACATCAGTGGAAGACATAGGGGAACCTGCAGAGTCTGTCTGAATAGTCTATAAAAAACTGACCTCTATTGAACTCTTTGGCATAACCCCCCTAGTACTGTTCCACTATTCTTTTTAATCTCTAATGATGGCATTGTGATGTCAGATGGAGTTCTGGCCTTGTTGTCACGTGTAAATATTATTACGTTTTTATCTATTAATTGGTCTCAGACATTACTTGATTGCTTTTATTGTCGGAAAGGTGTTAAAATAACACTAATGATAAAATACAACTTGGTATAATAAAGCTCCCCCTGCCTAGTTAAAGTGAAACTGTCACTTGTACACCTTCTAAATGCCGGAGCAATCTTGACAGGATTATAATAAAGGTCAGTTTAGGAAAATTAGTTATTAATGGCTGTCAAGGAGTCGTGGGTGAGAGGGAGAGCTGTGTGAAATGTTAATATCTGGGCGGCAATTAGTGGTAGGCAAGAGGGAGAGCTGTGTGGAATGATAGTGTCTGGCTAGGAAGAAGTGGTAGACGAGAGGGAGACCTGTGTGGAATGTTAGTGTCTGGCTAGGAAGAAGTGGTAGACGAGAGGGAGACCTGTGTGGAATGTTAGTGTCTGGCTAGAAAGAAGTGGTAGGCGAGAGGGAGACCTGTGTGGAATGTTTGTGTCTGGCTAGCAAGAAGTGGTAGGCGAGAGGGAGAACTGTATGGAATGTAAGTATCCTGCTAGCATACCAGATAGAGCTTTCAAATTGACATAAACTGCCAAAGTTAAGTATTCCATAAACTATTGTTATAATAAAAATTGGCTGACAAACTCAGTACTTTGAGAGCTCTTTTAGAATCACCTATTTGCTAAAATGGGACAGTTCGCCTACCAGCTTTTAGTCTTTTCAGTCAGTTTAATGGTTTTATAGAGTTTTGGTCTAGTAATTAGGAGCACTTTAACCTCAGCAGAACTTAGTTATATGACCTGTGTGGTACATCCTGTATAATTACTTACTCATCTGTTCTGAAATGGCCTCAGTCTTTCTCACACACCCTTCTGAGGGTACCACCTAAGGGGTGGAATCAATTAATGGGGAAAAATAATCATGCCAATCCTGGCAAGATGGATGATCCCAATGAGAAGAGGATTTGGACAGTTGACAGTTCCTCTTTAAATTATATGATATTGTATGAAGATTCTATACTTTGTTTTTTGTTCTTTACATACATTCAGTAATAGGTAATAATATTATTAACAAACACACAACAACAGGGAAAGAAAGATGAATCATAAGGATTGTGGATCCATGGCATCTTTTTTGAGCTGATGATTAGTGGTTCAGACTTTCAGCAGAGCAACTGAATCAGTTTTCCTTTGGACCCTTCACTTCCTGCTGTGTAGCCTCCTGAGGAGGAAGTGAGGCGTACAAAGGAAAACTGTCCCCCAGCCTGCTGAGGAACAGCACTTCATATCATATACATGTTCAAAAGTTTGGGGTCACTTCAGAAATTACCTTGTTTTCCATGAAAACATACATCAAATAAGTAGCAAAATGAATAGGAAATACAGTCAAGACATTGACAAGGTGAGAAATAATTATTTTTAATTTAAATAATAGCATACCTCCCAAGTGTCCCTCTTTAGGAGGGACAGCCCTCATTTAGACCCAAATCCCACTGTCCCTCTTTCCCACCCTAATGTCCCTCTTTTTAGAAGATCAGATTGTGTGGTGTGTGTATAAGTGTATCACATTGCTCTACAGCAATAAAACTCACATTGCTGTTTCTTTAAACATCAGTATATGTGTTTATAAATTATTGTGTGTAAATAAAATTCTTTGGTCTTGT
This sequence comes from Rhinophrynus dorsalis, assembly GCA_037306005.1. Classification (NCBI taxonomy): domain Eukaryota; kingdom Metazoa; phylum Chordata; class Amphibia; order Anura; family Rhinophrynidae; genus Rhinophrynus; species Rhinophrynus dorsalis. The sequence continues at coordinate 239,737,472 of CM074725.1, forward strand.
TATAAGTCATTTATTAGGTAACACAAGGAGATGGCTATAGGTCATGAAACAGCCTAAAAATTCACGTTAAAGTCCCGCCACCGACCACACCCCCAGCAACACCCCCTAAGACACAATTGTCCCTCTTTGGCAATTTGAAATGTTGGGAGATATGTAATAATTGTTCCTTCAAACTTTGCTTTTGTCGAAGAATCCTCCATTTGCAGCAAAAGTAAATATTCCATTAACAATCAGCCTTTTCCAGTTACAGTAGTCATTTACAACATTAAAGGGATAGTAATGTTTCATAATAAAAGTAGCTCTAATTAATCATCATAGTATTTGGACTTTGGAGAGTGTTATTTCACTTCTGTCAGAGTTGTAGTTCAAGAGTAATTCAATGACAAAGTTTCCCCCTCCCGCCCCTTTTACTGATGTAACACTGTTCAGCCAGATCAGAAGGGAGGTGCCCAGGTAGACTGCAGAGAGGGACAATCTTCAATTAAGTTAAGGGAAAAAGCTGAAAATCTTGTAAAGGGGGGCAGGGCTTTCATTGTTCTCATAGGAAGAAGATTGTCCCCTGCTGTTATCTGTCTGGTCTATGGACTGGATTCCACATCTGAGAAGAGATGGCTTACACTAGGTAAAAGGGGTGGGAGGGGAACTTTGCGTGTGAATATCTCTCAAACCATAAAGGTTTGAGAGATAAGACTTATATCGTTCTTCATGTTTTTTTAATGCCTACAAAATAAAATAAAGATAAAACGAAGTATTACTATCCCTTTAACAATGTCTACACTGTAATTCTGATTCATTTGATGTTATTTTAATGGACAAGATTTGATTTTCTTTAAAAAACAAGGACATTTCGAAGTGACCCCAAACTTTTGAAAGGTAGTGAATATTAAGTTTTATCAAGGTACAGAACATATATACATATGTATGTGTGAATATTACAACATGTTCTTTCTTACGGAAGCAAGTTGTATTATTGATCCTTTCCAGCATGAATTAATGGGGCAGTATGTCCTTGAAATAAGCGGCTCCTTAGTTGTTTAACCCTTTGAGGGTTAACAGAAGGATTATCTAGGTAGGTGTCCTTCATATAGCAGAAAGGTGTGTATATGTGTGTGGATAGATGGATAGCTAGATAGATAGATAGATAGATAGATAGATAGATAGATAGATAGATAGATAGATAGATAGATATTAGACAAATATTAGATGGATGGATTGATTGATAGATAGATAGATATTAGATAGGTAGATAGATATTAGATAGATAGATAGATAGATAGATAGATAGATAGATAGATAGATAGATAGATATTAGATAGGTAGATAGATATTAGATAGATAGATAGATAGATAGATAGATAGATAGATAGATGATAGATAGATAGATAGATAGATAGATAGATAGATAGATAGATATTTGACAAATATTAGATGGATGGATGGATAGATAGATATTAGATAGGTAGATAGATAGATAGATAGATAGATAGATAGAAGGATAGCTGGACAGATAGATATTAGACAGATATTAGATGGATGGATGAATGGATAGATAGATAGATAGATAGATAGATAGATAGATAGATAGATAGATATTTAGATAGGTAGATAAATATTAAATAGATAGATAGATAGATAGATAGATAGATAGATAGATAGATAGATAGAGAGTGTGGCTCAGGATCACAGCTGGAATCAGACTGATAATGATGAGACAATCACAGAAATTCTTGAGGAAGTTCTTTTTGCAGATTGAAACACTGACCAAGTACATTTTACATTTATTGACTTTCCCATAAATCCTGTGACTGTCTCATCTGTCTGATTCAAGCTGACAAAAACTAGGAGGATCATGACATTTGGAACAAATGTCTGTGTTCACTTCACAAGTTGACGTTTAGGCTGTGAGAAAGATGTGGCATCTGAGGAGGGTCTATAAGCAAGAGAATGAAATGTGGACACATTAAACTCCAGTTCACGGCTTTTCAAGTCCTGTGATTGCCTCATCTATCTCATTGCAAGATAGCTTAAATTACAATCATTAACCACCTTCAAATATATGTCTACAAAAATACTGGATTAGTGTGTGAAGAACTCCTGACTAGGACCTGGATTCAATTGCAGGTGATACATTTATACTGGTTATATCTATGAATTACCCCGTAAACATCAATACGAATTGGTGAAATAAAATCTGTGATAACATTTACCACCTGCAATGGAATCCAACCCTAGGTTAGTCTGTCTGTTATGTAACCCTCTGAGTGGTATAGTACATTTTAAAGGGATATTATTGGATCATTTTAACAAAATGTAATCTTGTAGCTATTAAAAAAAAAAATCAAATGATGCCAGTCCCATCTCTCAAACCTTTGTGGTTTGAGAGTTATAAGCAGCTCAATTTCCCAACCCTCCCCTCGCACTGACATCAGTGCTCTAGCTGACAGCAGGAGATTCTGGTCACGGGACTGGCCCATGGCTCTTCAGCAGAGCCGAAATAGAAATACTTCATTGGAATGGTCAGTCTGGCCAGTCCCGGGGCCAGAATCTTCTGCTGTCAGCTAGAGCACTGACGTCAGTGCGAGGGAGGGTTGGGAAATTGAGCTGCTTATAACTCTCAAACCATAAAGGCTTGAGAGATGGGACTGCCATCATTTGATTTATTTTTTTTAATAGCTACAAGATTACATTTTGCTAAAATGATCCAATAGTATCCCTTTACAGTAAACACAAGTGGCACCCCCCCTGCATGGAGACAGGAGATGTTTTCTATAAGATTCCGCAGCAACATTTTAAAATGGTTTTATGATGTAACTAAAGATCTGTCTATAAAATGATCATATTCCTTATCCAAACCTCCCAACATTTCAAATGTTGAAAGTGGGACATGTGTTTTAGGGAGTGTGGCTGATGGATGGGGCTATTACCGGGAATGTTTTAGGTTATTTCAGGATCTACTGATTTAGAGCAACACCAAAGTATTTTTTTTAACAAATGAATGTATAAACAGTAAACACCTATACTGAAGTTTAAGCAAACATTAATGTGAGTTGTATTGCTGTAGAGCAATGTGATATACTTCTATACACACCACACAGTCTGACCTCCTAAACACAGAGACACCAGGGTGATACACTTCTATACACACCGCACAGTCTGATCTCCTAAACACAGGGACACCAGGGTGATACACTTATATACACACCACACAGTCTGATCTCCTAAACACAGGGACACCAGGATGATACACTTCTATACACGCACCACACAGTCTGATCTCCTAAACACAGGGACACCCAGGGTGACACACTTATATACGCACCACACAGTCTGATCTCCTAAACACAGGGACACCAGGGTGATACACTTCTATACACACCACACAGTCTGATCTCCTAAACACAGAGACACCAGGGTGATACACTTATATACACACCACACAGTCTGATCTCCTAAATACAGGGACACCAGGGTGATACACATATATACACACCACACAGTCTGATCTCCTAAACACAGAGACACCAGGGTGATACACTTCTATACACACCACACAGTGTGATCTCCTAAATACAGGGACACAGGGTGATACACATATATACACACCACACAGTCTGATCTCCTAAACACAGGGACACCAGGGTGATACACTTCTATACACACCACACAGTCTGATCTCCTGAACACAGGAACACCAGGGTGATACACTTCTATACACACCACACAGTCTGATCTCCTAAACACAGGGACACCAGGATGATACACTTCTATACACACCACACAGTCTGATTTAAACACAGGGACACCAGGGTGATACACTTCTATACACACCACACAGTCTGATCTCCTAAACACAGGGACACCAGGGTGATACACTTCTATACATATCACACAGTCTGATCTCCTAAACACAGGGACACCAGGGTGATACACTTCTATACACACCACACAGTCTGACCTCCTAAACACAGGGACACCAGGGTGATACACTTCTATACACACCTCACCGTCTGATCTCCTAAACACAGGGACACCAGGGTGATAGACTTCTATACACACCACACAGTCTAATCTCCTAAACACAAGGACACCAGGGTGATACACTTCAATACACACCGCACAGTCTGATCTCCTAAACACGAGGACACCAGGATGATACACTTATACACGCACCACACAGTCTGATCTCCTAAACTCAAGGACACCAGGGTGATACACTTCTATACACACCACACAGTCTGATCTCCTAAACACAGGGACACCAGGGTGATACACTTCTATACACACCACACAATCTGATCTCCTAAACACAGGGACACCAGGGTGATACACTTCTATACACACCACGCAGTCTGATCTCCTAAAGACAGGGACACCAGGGTGATACACTTCTATACACACCACGCAGTCTGTTCTCCTAAACACAGGGACACCAGGGCGATACACTTATATACACACCACACAATCTGATCTCCTAAACACAGGGACACCAGGGTGATACACTTCTATACACGCCACACATTCTGATCTCCTAAACACAGGGACACCAGGGTGATACACTTATATACACTTCACACAGTCTGATCTCCTAAACACAGGGACACCAGGGTGATACACTTTTATACACACACCACACAGTCTGATCTCCTAAACACAGGGACACCAGGGTGATACACTTATATACGCACCGCACAGCCTGATCTCCTAAACAAGGGGACACCAGGGTGACACACTTATATACACACACCACACAGTCTGATCTCCTAAACACAGGGACACCAGGGTGATACACTTATATACGCACCACACAGCCTGATCTCCTAAACACAGGGACACCAGGGTGATACTCTTCTATACGCACCACACAGTCTGATCTCCTAAACACAGGGACACCAGGGTGATACACTTCTATACGCACCACACAGACTGATCTCCTAAACACGGGGACCCCAGGGTGATACACTTCTATACTCACCACACAGTCTGATCTCCTAAACACAGGGACACCAGGATGATACACTTATATACACACCACACAGTCTGATCTCCTAAACACAGGGACACCAGGATGATACACTTATATACACACCACACAGTCTGATCTCCTAAACACAGGACACCAGGGTGATACACTTATACACACACCACACAGTCTGATCTCCTAAACACAGGGACACCAGGGTGGGAAAAGGGGCAGAGGGATTTGGGTCTGAAAGACGGACTATCATTTCTAAAAAGAGACACTTCTATACACACCACGCAGTCTGATCTCCTAAACACAGGGACACCAGGATGATACACTTATATACACACCACACAGTCTGATCTCCTAAACACAGGGACACCAGGATGATACACTTATATACACACCACACAGTCTGATCTCCTAAACACAGGGACACCAGGGCGATACACTTATATACACACCACACAATCTGATCTCCTAAACACAGGGACACCAGGGTGATACACTTCTATACACGCCACACATTCTGATCTCCTAAACACAGGGACACCAGGGTGATACATTTCTATACACACCACACAGTCTGATCTCCTAAACACAGGGACACCAGGGTGATACACTTCTATACACACCACACAGTCTGATCTCCTAAACACAGGGACACCATGGTGATACACTTATATACACTCCACACAGTCTGATCTCCTAAACACAGGGACACCAGGGTGATACACTTATATACACACCACACAGTCTGATCTCCTAAACACAGGGACACCAGGGTGATACACTTCTATACACACCACACAGTCTGATCTCCTAAACACAGGGACACCAGGGTGATACACTTCTATACACACCACACAGTCTGATCTCCTAAACACAGGGACACCAGGGTGATACACTTCTATACACACCACACAGTCTGATCTCCTAAACACAGGGACACCAGGGTGATGATACACTTCTATACACACCACACAGTCTGATCTCCTAAACACAGGGACACCAGGGTGATACACTTATATACACTCCACACAGTCTGATCTCCTAAACACAGGGACACCAGGGTGATACACTTATATACACACCACACAGTCTGATCTCCTAAACACAGGGACACCAGGGTGATACACTTATATACACACCACACAGTCTGATCTCCTAAACACAGGGACACCAGGGTGATACACTTCTATACACACCACACAGTCTGATCTCCTAAACACAGGGACACCAGGGTGATACACTTCTATACATACCACACAGTCTGATCTCCTAAACACAGGGACACCAGGGTGATACACTTCTATACACACCACACAGTCTGATCTCCTAAACACAGGGACACCAGGATGCTACACTTATATACACACCACACAGTCTGATCTCCTAAACACAGGGACACCAGGATGATACACTTATATACACACCACACAGTCTGATCTCCTAAACACAGGACACCAGGGTGATACACTTATACACACACCACACAGTCTGATCTCCTAAACACAGGGACACCAGGGTGGGAAAAGGGGCAGAGGGATTTGGGTCTGAAAGACGGACTATCATTTCTAAAAAGAGACACTTGGGAGGTATAAATATCTGAGTTCTACTGATGCCCCACTGTAGGTTTGTGAGTAAGATTTGGGGGGAGATTCAATAAGCGGTGATAAAGCAGAGATAACTTCTCCAGTGATATCACTTCTCCAGTTCCTATGTTATTCTATGGAGCCTATGCACTAAGATTTCTTCATCTTTGGAGATCTTAGTACATAGGCTCCATAGAATAACACAGGAACTGGAGAAGTGATATCACTGGAGAAGTCATCTCCACTTTATCACCTCTTTATCACCGCTTAGTGGATCTCCTCCCTTGACTGGGATGAGGGTGCTATTTAAAGAGACACCATCTTCTTATTTTTAAATAGAGGATAAACAGAGGCTGCTTTTTTAACTGCATTGAAGAGTTTCAACCTGCACTTTACTTCTTGAAAATCTGTATTGTCACTTTAAAACAAAACAAAACACAGAAACATAGATTTTGACAGCAGAAAAGAACCATCTGGCCCACCCAGTCTGCCAATTTGCTTATCTAATAAAATACACAGTCTTTCATACTTCTCAGAACAGATCTATGTCTATCCCAGACATTTTTGAATTCCGTAACGGTATTTGTTCCTACAGCCTCTGCTGGGTGTATGTTCCATGAATCTACCACACTTTCTGTAAAGTGATATTTACACAAATTACTTCTGAAATTTCCATTCTCTAACTTCACATCATGATAGACAGATATAGATAGGAGATACAGATAGATAGATAGATAGATAGATAGATAGATAGATAGATAGATAGATAGATATAGATAGATAGATAGATAGATAGATAGATATGAGATTGATTGATAGATAGATAGATAGATAGATAGATAGATAGATAGATAGATAGAAATATAGAGAGATAGATAGATAGATAGATATGAGATAGATAGATAGATAGATAGATAGATAGATAGATAGATAGATAGACATGAGATATATAGATATGAGATTGATAGATAGATAGAAAGATAGAGAGATAGATAGATATGAGACAGATAGATAGCTAGATAGATAGATAGATAGATAGATAGATAGATAGATAGAGGTCTTTACTGACTGTGATGTTTCTGTCTTTAATACGTAGATATCTAATTGTCTGCACAAATTACTTCTGAATTTTCCATTCTCTAACTTCACATCATGATAGACAGATAGATAGATATGAGATAGATAGATAGATAGATAGATAGATAGATATGATATAGATAGATAGATATGAGACAGATAGATATGAGAGATAGATAGATAGATAGATAGATAGATAGATAGATAGATATGCGATAGATAGATAGATAGATAGATAGATAGATAGATAGATAGTGGCCTTTACTGACTGTGATGTTTCTGTCTTTAATACCTAGATATCTAATTGTCTGCACAAATTACTTCTGAATTTTCCATTCTCTAACTTCACATCATGATAGACAGATAGATAGATATGAGATAGATAGATAGATAGATAGATAGATATGATATAGATAGATAGATATGAGACAGATAGATATGAGAGATAGATAGATAGATAGATAGATAGATAGATAGATAGATATGAGATAGATAGATATGCGATAGATAGATAGATAGATAGATAGATTGATAGATAGATAGATAGATAGATATGATATAGATAGATAGATATGAGACAGATAGATATGAGAGATAGATAGATAGATAGATAGATAGATAGATATGAGATAGATAGATAGATAGATAGATAGATAGATAGATAGATAGATAGATAGATAGTGGCCTTTACTGACTGTGATGCTTCTATCTTTAATACCTAGATTTCTAATTGTCTGCACTCAGTTATTTTGATTTCTTCTTTTCAGGACTTAATAATCCTAATTTTCTTTACATATTGTTTTCCCCTTTCCCTCTTCTCTTTCTCTGATCACTTCTATATGCAGTGCTATGGACCACTGGCCATGAATTTCACTTGACAGATATCTTTAATTTTAACTTACACAATGCAACAGTATCTTTGGGTCACTATGGATTTGTGTTGGCCTTGCTAACGGTAGACATTCACCTGAGAAGTATGGGAATAGAATTAACATGCCTGAAAAGTCTGCACACTCACCCTGAGATCTGCAGGGGTGAGCAGGTCAGTGCTGTACTTGGTGCTTCAGGGATAGAAAGCAGCATTGCTTACCCTCTTCAATTAAGCCCCATGTTGGCAACTTTGCAGACAGTGGGCTTCAATGGTGAGGAGGGACATCTCCCTGAAAAGCGAATTGAAGTGCTAATGTCACTAGGGTGACCACATTTCCATTCTGCCATTCTGGGACATGTGGTCACCCTAGTCCCGCGCAGAGGCTCCCGCCGGTGCTGACCATCTTTCTGAGGCTGACACAGAGTAAGAGTTCCCAGTGGGAAGTCTAACTCTGTGTCAGCCTTAGAAAGATGGTCAGCACAGGCGGGAGCCTCAGCCGCGGGTCTCACTCTCAGCACCAGCATACCTGCTCCATCCCAGCTGTCTCGCACGCACCAGCCCAGCCAGCCAATGAAATGTATTTGCTAAATGGTCCTCATTGGCTGGCATATAGCAAATACATGTCATTGGCTGGCTGGACTGGTGCATGTTGCTCCATTCCTGGACTATTTGTTGTCCCCTTGGGGGGTGACCTGGGACGAGGGACATGTCGTCACCCTAGATGTCACCCAGCCCAGCAGATCACGGTGATCTACAGGGGAAACACAGTGAATGAAAAGCAGAGATGTAAGCTATGGTAATTTGATCAGATAACTTCCTACAGGTAGAAAGCTCCTTCCCATGACTATTTACTGGCCCACTCAAAGGGTTAAAAGCCCCATTTAAATCATTTGGAATTTTGGACCTAATGATTGCAGTTCTCCGTTATTTACTCACAAGGTAGGTCTCCGGATGATCACACAGAGAGAGAGAGAACACTTCAGAAATCACAGGCGTGAAATTCTGTCACATTTGTACTCTCTGAAGTGAAAGTCAGATAAATGTGTTTATCAGTGTCCAGAGCGATACATTTCCTTTCCATACGAGTCCTGTTCACTCCTCGTTGTCATTAATAACACCATGTCCTTGATAACTGATATTCACAGCTCACTGCCAGGGACACCTCGGAGTGTAACCCTTTCAGTGCTGAACTTCATATTGTGTAGTGAGTAAGCCTTAGTTCCCATGGGCATTTGGAATGTGCCAGTGATTTGAAGCACTAAATTCGTATAAAAAAGATGTGTTTATTTTTCGACTTGTGTTGTGTGGTTTTTCCTGTGTGTTGATGAGGCGGGAAGTGACAACACAATGCAGATTCAGCTACACAAGAAGAAGAGAAAACGCACAGTGTTAATGTCTGTTAACATATCAAGGCGTGAAATGTTTAACAAGCTGCTATGGATACATGTTAACGCTCATCTTAATTCAATTTTTTTTTTTTTTTTGTGAGAGTATTTTACCAGGAAGAATACATTGAGATTGTCTCTCATTTTCAAGTATGTCCTGGACTCATTTTATCTTCCTTAGAAAGGTGAAAGGCTGAGCTGACCTTGCCAGGACTAGAACCTGCAACCTCATGGTCTTAGAAGATTCTACAACTGGTGCCTTAACCAACTGAGCCATCTTTCCATCTCTTGATTCAGTAACTCAGTGCAACAGTTCTGTCTCTGATGCTATTTCACGTACCTTCTCCTGCATTCTGGAGCCAATACGCATATTGTAGAGGTGTGTCTTGACTGCTGGCCGCGTGAGTGCCAGCCGATATAACTGGGTGGTACATATGTGACTCTGCCATTCATTGACGGCTGTGATGAGTATTGTAATTTCCAACAATGCTTGTATGAAATTTGTGATGGTGACCCAGTAGGTAAGGTTTCAGGGAAGGGCTGGCAGCTTTTAGCTTGGGGGGCACATACAGTCAAGCAGCCTATTTCTACTATCGCTCCAGCCCAATGTCCCAGCCCACCCCCTTTTGTTAATGTTATAGCTGGCATTAATGTTATAAAGTAAGACAAGTGATACCACAGAGCCTATAATTGAAATGGTGCTACGTTAGTAACGTCATAAAGCTCACAATTGCCTTGGTGCTACACTGATAATACCACAGAGCTTACAGTTGCCTTGGAGTTTTACTAGAGATACGACAGAGCTTACAGTAGCCATGGAGCTACATTAGTGATACCACAGAGCTTACAATTGCCATGGAGATACAATAGAGATACATATCTCCTGAGTGCCACTCTTTAGGAGGAACAGTCCATCTTTTACACCCAAATCCCCCTGTCCCTCTTTCCCACCCTGGTGTCCCTGTGTTTAGGAGATCAGACTGTGTGGTGCGTATAGAAGTGTATCACCCTGGTGTCCCTGTGTTTAGGAGATCAGACTGTGTGGTATGTATATAAGTATATCACCCCGGTGTCCCTGTGTTTATGAGATCAAACTGTGTGGTGTGTATATAAGTGTATCACCCTGGTGTCCCTGTGTTTAGGAGATCAGACTGTGCAGTGTGTATATAAGTGTATCACCCTGGTGTCCCTGTGTTTAGGAGATCAGACTGTGCGGTGTGCATAGAAGTGTATCACTCTGGTGTCCCTGTGTTTAGGAGATCAGACTGTGTGGTGTGTATATAAGTGTATCACCCTGATGTCCCTGTGTTTAGGAGATCAGACTGTGTAGTGTGTATATAAGTGTATCACCCTGGTGTCCCTA
>CM074725.1:239748922-239823922 GCA_037306005.1 Rhinophrynus dorsalis
TGGTGTATATATGTGCATCACCCTGGAGTCCCTGTGTTTAGGAGATCAGACTGTGTGGTGTGTATAGAAGTGTATCACCCTGGTGTCCATGTGTTTAGGAGATCAGACTGTGTGGTGTGTATATAAGTGTATCACCCTGGTGTCCCTGTGTTTAGGAGATCAGACTGTGTGATGTGTATATAAGTGTATCACCCTGGTGTCCCTGTGTTTAGGAGATCAGACTGTGTGGTGTGTATAGAAGTGTATCACCCTGGTGTCCATGTGTTTAGGAGATCAGACTGTGTGGTGTGTATATAAGTGTATCACACTGGTGTCACTGTGTTTAGGAGATCAGACTGTGTGGTGTGTATAGAAGTGTATCACCCTGGTGTCCCTGTGTTTAGGAGATCAGACTGTGTGGTGTGTGCATATAAGTGTATTACCCTGGTGTCCCTGTGTTTAGGAGATCAGACTGTGTGGTGTGTATAGAAGTGTATCACCCTGGTGTCCCTGTGTTTAGGAGATCAGATTGTGTGGTGTGTCTAGAAGTGTATCACCCTGGTGTCCCTGTGTTTAGGAGATCAGACTGTGTGGTGTGTATATAAGTGTATCACCCTGGTGTCCCTGTGTATAGGAGATCAGACTGTGTGGTGTGTATATAAGTGTATCACCCTGGTGTCCCTGTGTTTAGGAGATCAGACTGTGTGGTGTGTATATAAGTGTATCACCCTGGTGTCCCTGTGTTTAGGAGATCAGACTGTGTGGTGTGTGTATATAAGTGTATCACCCTGGTGTCCCTGTGTTTAGGAGATCAGACTGTGTGGTGTGTATAGAAGTGTATCACTCTGGTGTCCCTGTGTTTAGGAGATCAGACTGTGTGGTGTGTATATAAGTGTATCACCCTGGTGTTCCTGTGTTTAGGAGATCAGACTGTGTGGTGTGTATATAAGTGTATCATCCTGGTGTCCCTGTGTTTAGGAGATCAGACTGTGTGGTGTGTATATAAGTGTAGCATCCTGGTGTCCCTGTGTTTAGGAGATCAGACTGTGTGGTGTGTATAGAAGTGTATCACCCTGGTGTCCCTGTGTTTAGGAGATCAGACTGTGTGGTGTGTATAGAAGTGTATCACCCTGGTGTCCCTGTGTTTAGGAGATCAGACTGTGTGGTGTGTATATAAGTGTATCACCCTGGTGTCCCTGTGTTTAGGAGATCAGACTGTGTGGTGTGCATATAAGTGTATCACCCTGGTGTCCCTGTGTTTAGGAGATCACACTGTGTGGTGTGTATAGAAGTGTATCACCCTAGAGTCCCTGTATTTAGGAGATCACACTGTGTGTTGTGTATATAAATGTATCACATTGCTCCACAGCAATAAAACTCACATTAATGTTTCTTTAAACGTCAGTATAGGTGTTTATAAATTAGTCTGTATAAATATAATATTTTGGTCTTATTCTAAATCATTTATTAGGTTAGATAAAGAGGTGTCAATAGGTCATGAAATAGCCTAAAAATTGTCAGTAATGCTCCCCTACCAGCCACGCCCCCATGTCCACCACCTAAAACAAAAGTGTCCCTCTTTGGCCATTTGAAATGTTGGGAGGTATGGAGATACCACAGAGCTTACAATTGCCATGGAGCTACACTAGAGATACCACAGAGCTTACAACTGCCATGGAGCTACCCTTCTACTGTAGCTCTGTAAACTCTGCTTAATTAATTTACAGCACCAAGAAGGAAATTGAGTGAGGCAGTGGCCTACTGGCTCAGCCTTATTGCCCCCTTGCCCCCCAGGCCATCCCTCGCCTGTCAGGTTTACATGGACAAATTTGTTGCAGCGACTCAAATCATACCTCCCAACATTTCAAACTGCCAAAGAGGGACACTTGTGTTTTAGGGGGTGTGGCTAAGGGTGTGGCTGGTGGGCGGGGCATAAAAAGAGAATTTTTAGGCTATTTCATGACCTATTGACACCTTCTTGTGAAACCTAATAAATGACTTATAACAAGACCAAAGTATTTTATTTACACAGACTAATTTATAAACACATCAGCTGATGTTTACACAAACAATAATGTGAGTTTTATTGCTGTAGAACAGTATGATACACTTATATACACACCACACAGTCTTATTTCCTAAAAAGAGGGACATCAGGGTGGGAAAGAGGGACAGAGGGATTTGGGTCTAAAAGAGGGACTGTCCCTCCTAAAGAGGGACACTTGGGAGGTATGTCAAATGAACTTTGAATGTTATTGCAAAAAGTCTCCTGCGTAAACTAGGCCATAAGCCATTACCCAGACCTTCCTTACTGCATATTTACTGCACTCCTGTCTGAACGTAGCATAGCTGCTATATGCTCCACTTTGGTGCATTCACAATAAGCTGTAGAAGTCAGCATGAATAGGTAATTTCAAAAAGCAATGTGACATCGCTGCATTGGTGTCACCTGTGTGAAAAATCTTGGATTTTAAACTGTTTACAGTATTTGAGTGATGATGATGAGTGCCCATATGTGGGGACCAGAGCTCTCAGCTCGTAAATGTCTGCTCTGCAAACACACAGCATCCAGCAAGCGGATCTCGCAGTGACAGCCGGGTGGATTAATGTGTTTGCTGAGAGGCCTTGTTCATACGGGTAAACAAAGACGTTAAGTAAAGGCTCATTCACTTATTCCGCTGTTTGGTGCACTGGGAATGCCTGTAGCTTAGCCAGACTGTCTGTCTAACAGTATGTGCAGGGGTGATAGGTAGCCAGATTGATCTCAAGCTGAATGCGTTAGCTTCAGGTCCAACAAAGGGCTGTGCATTACGATTAAAAAGTCTATATAGGAGTTGAAAAAGTAAAATAACCCCTTAGATTCCCGAGAGGTCTTCAAAGCATTGTTTTGCCAAGCACTGGAATCCCCAAGAGATTAAATGGTAAGGAACACGTTCTAATAATATCTTCCTACTTAATGCCATACTTCCCTTCGAGGATCAGAGGGGTGCACAGCCCATTTCAAAACAATGCGTTGCACACTCACTGATCCTTAATGGGTTACGATTACAATGGATACTAGGTGGTGTTTCTGTCCCATGATACTGTTCACCTCCTTGACATGACATACAAGCCTGATTGATGATGGTCTCTCTTAAACCCTTTGAGTGCTAGACGGGTACGCAATGCATTGTAGAGCAATGCGTTGCGTACCCCTCTGGCACTCAAAGTGTTAAAGGGATAGTAATGTTTCACAATAAAAGCAGCTTCAATTAATCTTCATATTATTTGGACCATGGAGAGTGTTATTTCAATACTGTCAGAGTTGTAGTTCAATAGTAATTGAATGATAAAGTATCCCCCTCCCGCCCCTTTTACCTAGTGTAAGCCGCCTCCCCTCAGATGTGGAATCTGGTCTCTTAACTGGACAGATCACAGCAAGGGACAATCTTCTTACTGTGATCATAAGGAAAACCCCGCCCTCCTTGACAGGTTTTTCCCTTATGCTCACTGAAGATTGTCCCTCTGCAAGCCATCTGGATACCACCCTGCTGTTAGGTTCCTGGTCATCTGCCTTGATGGAGAGACAGTTCACTAGGGAACTGGTGGGTAGTGGCGCATTTGAGAGTAAGCAGCAATGTTTAATGCGTGAAGCTTCCTGCCATCTTACTGGTCCTTAAGGATCACTCTTTATATGACAGAATGGAATGCCCTTATGCGTTAAATGGTCTTCTCCAAGTATAAACCATTTTTATTTTGTCGTTCATCAGACAAAAAAGTAGACTGCACAGAGGGACAATCTTCAATTAAGATAAGGGAAAAACCTGAAAAACTTGTCAAGGGGGGCAGGGCTTTTATTGTTCTCATAGGAAGAAGATTGTCCCCTGCTGTTATCTGTCTGGTCTATGGACTGCATTCCACATCTGAGAAGAGATGGCTTACACTAGGTAAAAGGGGCGGGAGGGGAAATTTGCTTGTGAATATCTTTCAAACCATAAAGGTTTGAGAGATAAGACTTATATTGTTCTTCATGGTTTTTTAATGCCTAAAAAATAAAATAAAGATAAAACGAAGTATTTCTATCCCTTTAATATGCCAATCTTTATAGGTGCCTGAGAAGTGTTAGTATTTTATTGTCTGTATATGAGCCAAGAAACGTTAACACAGCTTATATGAATAGAAGACCAGTAGGCATGAATCTCAATAAATTAACCGAATTGGCTCACCTTACAAAGAGCGCAAACACAATTAATTAACCCTTTGAGTGCCAGA
Organism: Rhinophrynus dorsalis; assembly: GCA_037306005.1. NCBI lineage: Eukaryota > Metazoa > Chordata > Amphibia > Anura > Rhinophrynidae > Rhinophrynus > Rhinophrynus dorsalis. The sequence continues at coordinate 239,753,153 of CM074725.1, forward strand.
GGGGTGCACAATGCATTGCGTCGCAATGTGTTGTGTACCCCTCTGGCAATTCAAAGGGTTAAATGGTGTCTATATTAGACAGTCTATAGACACATTAAAATAAAGGTTTAGGATTACATTTTAGGGATTTAAAAAGAAATAGCTAATTTTTACAGATGCTATCTGGAAATGTATATTTAAAATTACGTAACCAAAAGTCATTTTTAGATGCCAGTGTCCTTGTCTGTTCTGGATTTTTCGATTCTTATCCACTATCTTTTTTTTTTCTTGCTGTCCCTCTGTCTTGATTTTTAAATCCAGAAACGTTTCCTTTATTTATTCTATGGTTCATTTTTTTGTGATTTTGTTTATATTTTTTCACTTCCTGGCTCAGTTCCCTCTTAAGAGTGTGAAGGAAACTCGTGACTTTCCTTTAAAGGACAGTGACATTTAAAGGGATAGTAATACTTGCAAATGACTAATCCCCATATTGTAGCTTTGTTAAAAAGAAACTTATTGCCCCCAGTGTCATCTCGGCCGGTCGTTAAGGGGTTAAAATTCATATTAACATAATTACATTCTTGCATAGTAAATTAGTGTGAAAAAGACAGAAATCCATCAAGTTCAACTTTTTTTTTTCTCCGTACATCCTTATAATGAACCATGTATTTACAGGGGGTTTAAAGGGGTCACTGGAGGACTTTTAGTAATAGGGGACATGGTTGTTGGGTCAAACAGTGATATATGGTTCTGTGACTATCACTGGATAGTGAAGTAAGGCTGGAGTGTCAGACAATGTATGTGAGGTTCTGTGACTACCAGTGGACAGTGGAACAAGGCTGGAGTGTCAGACAATGTATGTGAGGTTCTGTGACTACCAGTGGACAGTGGAACAAGGCTGGAGTGTCAGACAATGTATGTGAGGTTCTGTGACTACCAGTGGACAGTGGAACAAGGCTGGAGTGTCAGACAATGTATGTGAGGTTCTGTGGGTACCAGTGGACAGTGGAACAAGGCTGTGGTGTCAGACAATGTATGTGAGGTTCTGTGGGTACCAGTGGACAGTGGAACAAGGCTGGGGTGTCAGACAATGTATGTGAGGTTTTGTGACTACCAGTGGACAGTGGAACAAGGATGGGGTGTCAGACAATGTATGTGTGGTTCTGTGACTACCAGTGGACATTGGGATGAGGCTGGGGTGTCAGACAGTGTATGTGAGGTTCTGTGACTGCCAGTGGACAGTGGAACAAGGTTGGACTGTCAGACAGTATATGTGTGGTTATGTTACTACTGGTGGACAGTGGAACAAGTCTGGAATGTCAGACATTGTATGTGTGGTTCTGTCACTACCAATGTTATTTCGGCTCTGCTGAAGAGCCATCTGGTCCTGGGACCAGGATCTCAGTCTGTCAGCTGGAGCGCTGACGTGTGTAAAAGGGGCGGGAGGGGGGAACTTTAGAAGCTTATAACTCTTAAAATATACAAGTTGGAGCAACGGGATTAACATAAGTTAATTTATATTTTTTTAATATGAACACTATTAAACATTCTTAAATTCAAGTATTACTATCCCTTTAAAGCTTTTTTGTTCTTGATTGTTATAGGCCAAGGGTATTTTCTGTGCCAGAAAACAGTGGATGGGACTGGGGGTGGGGTCATGTGAGGAGTGGAGGTGTGGCCATGGGTGGAGCCTAGCAGCACCAGGGAGGTAAATCCAACCACTCCCTGATGAAAGGATTGAAGATCCAGAGATGCGTTGGTTTATACAAGCTTATCATGTTCTAAACTTCTGTGTAATAAACTTTACATCACTCGATATTAACCTTTTTGTGCTGATCTTTATTTTTGGAGACGTTTCTGTGATCCATTCTGTTCTGACAGACAATTAGCAGGGCAAGATTTCCCAACAGGCAGAGCAGGCAACTGTCTAGAGCACCAAATTTTGAGGGGCGACTCAGTGATGCAGACCACACCCACATTCTAAATTGTGGGTGTGGCCTGTGCAATCTCAATTCCCCACACTTCCCCACCCTGTCCAGGCTATTATTTCGAAGTACCTGTACAGGAGCAGGTTAATCCCCCTGTAGCCATATAACAGTTAAAGGGATAGTAATACTTCGTTTTATCTGTATTTTATTTTGTAGGCATTAAAAAAACATGAAGAACGATATAAGTCTTATCTCTCAAACCTTTATGGTTTAAGAGATATTCACAAGCAAAGTTTCCCCTCCCGCCCCTTTTACCTAGTGTAAGCCATCTCTCCTCAGATGTGGAATGCAGTCCATAGACCAGACAGATAACAGAAGGGGACAATCTTCTTCCTATGAGAACAATGAAATCCCTGCCCCCCTTGACAAGTTTTTCCCTTATCTTAATTGAAGATTGTCCCTCTCTGCAGTCTACCTGGGCACCTCCCTTCTGATCTGGCTGAACAGTGTTACATCAGTAAACGGGGCGGGAGGGGGATACTTTGCTTGTGAATAACTCTTAAACCATAAAGGTTTGAGAGATAAGACTTATATCGTTCTTCATGTTTTTTTAATGCCTACAAAATAAAATTAAGATAAAACTAAGTATTAGTGATGATCGAGCACCCCAATGCTCGGGTGTTCGGGTGCTCTGGCCGAGCGCCCCCGGAGGCTCGAGTGCTCGGCCGAGCACCCGAGCCCCATTGAAGTCAATGGGAGGACTCGAGCATTACACCAGGCACCCCCTGCTCTGATGAGGGGAGGGTGCCTGGTTCATAGGAAAAGGTCAGAAAATGATGGAAACACCACAGAAATGGTTCAGGGACAGAATAGGGAGGATGTCTGGATGCATCTTGGACTCCAACGTCGCTGCTGGGAACGATGTTTCGCCCGTAGTACGCCATTTTTACAGACTGACCGTAAAACACACAAAAAGGAAGATAAAAACGACTTTAGGCGAAAATTGTTACCAAACAGTATTTGCTGTATATTTACTTGTATATCATCTGCAAATTCTGCAAAAAATTTCATCGATTTTTCGGAACTGGGGCCATGATTAAGAGGGAAACGTGCGCAGCGTAAAGCAGGTGTTCAACGTGGTTATGGCCCGGGTAAGGTACAGCATTCAGGAACGGAGGCCGCAGCTACCACAGGTTTTACAACATGTCCGTTTGCCCTTGTTAAGTCCAAAATTTATAGTCGGAACAGTGGGGTCTGATCCATTGAGTAAAAGTGACGAAGTGACTTAGTGGATGAAGCCAAGAACTACCTTCTGCTCTGTCGAACACCCCAGCCCTATTTAATTCAATGGGAGGACCTGAGGCACTCCGATACAACCTGTATATCACAAAATGGAGGGCCTCATTCACATTGTGGTACAATAGTTCAGGTAGTGGTCCAACACTCATAAAGCCTATGCACTAAGTGAAAGGGCTGCCAAAAATTAGACTGAAATGTCACTCCAATACACCCTTTATTACACATAAAGGAGGGCATCATACACACCCTCGAAAAATTAGGATTAATGGCCTGCTGGTGACCCTCTAAAACATTAGGGGCGAGGGCATGCCGCTAAGCTGACCATCTAAAACATTAGGAATGAGGGTCTGCTGCTGAGCCGACCATCTAAAACATTATGGGTGAGGGTCTGCTGCGGAGCTGACCATCCTAAACATTATATGCGAAGGCCCGCTAGTGAGCTGACGCTTTAAAACATTATATGAGAAGGCCCGCTAGAGAGCTGACCCAATAAAACATTATATGAGAAGGCCCGCTGGTGAGCTGACCTATACAAAAATTGTCAAACAGGGCCCGCTGGTGAGCTGGCCCTATATAAAAATTATATCACAGGGCCCGCTGGTGAGCTGGCCCTATATAAAAATTATATCACTGGGCCCGCTGGTGAGCTGGCCCTATATAAAAATTATATCACAGGGCCCGCTGGTGAGCTGGCCCTATATAAAAATTATATCACTGGGCCCGCTGGTGAGCAGGCCCTATATAAAAATTATATCACTGGGCATATGGAAGAGGAGGAGGAGGATGAGAAGATTAAGAGTCAACCATATACCCGTTTTTTGGGTGGAAGAGGTGAATGGGAATACAGAGTATTCCCATCATTGTAAATAACATATCTAAAGTGACTTTATGTTCACCCGGGGTTTTCCTCCAGTGGAGTGGAGAAGTCAGGGGAAATCCAGGCCTTATTCATTTTTATAAGTGTCAACCTATCAGCATTTTTGGTGGAAAGGCGGATACGCTTATCTGTTATGATGCCACCAGCAGCACTAAATACCCGCTCAGACAGAACGCTGGCGGCAGGGCAGGCCAGCACCTCCAAGGCGTAGAGTGCCAGTTCATACCACGTGTCCAGCTTGGACACCCAGTAGTTGTAAGGCACAGAGGGATCATTGAGGACGCCGACACGGTCTGCTACGTACTCCTTCACCATCTTCCAAAACTTTTCCCTCCTTGTGACACTAGGCCGCGCATCAGGGTGAGGGTGCTGGCGGGGTGTCATGAAGGTGTCCCACGCCTTGGAGAGTGTTGCCTTGCCTTTGTCGGAACTGCTGTGTGCTCCCCTTTTCTCCCCTTCTCGGTTGGCCAAGGTAGCACGTACTCTGCCGCCAGCGTTGTCAGATGGAAAATTTTGGAGCAATTTTTCGACAAGAACCTTCTGGTATTGCACCATTTTGCTTGTCCTCTCCACCGGAGGAATGAGAGATGAGAAATTCTCTTTGTAGCGGGGTCCAGAAGGGTGAACACCCAGTAATCCGTGTTGTCTAAAATGCGTATAACGTGTGGGTCACGGGAAAGGCAGCCTAACATAAAGTCAGCCATGTGTGCCAGAGTACCAACAGTCAAGATTTCGCTGTCCTCACCAGGATGATGACTCTCAATCTCCTCATCCTCTTCCTCCTCTTCTGCCCACCCACGCTGAAGAGATGGAACTAAAGTTCCATGGCTACCCTCTGTAGCGGAGGCAACCGTGTCTTCCTCCTCCTCCTCCTCCGCCTCCTCCAATTGTCGCTGAGAAGACGAAGTGAGGGTGCTCTGGCTATCACCTTGTGTAAGCTCTTCCTCCCGCATTTCCACCTTTTCCACATGCAAAGCGTCGGTTTTAATTGTGAGCAGCGAGCGTTTCAGTAGACACAGAAGTGGGATGGTTACACTGATAATAGCGTTATCGCCGCTCACCATCTGTGTCGATTCCTCAAAATTGCGTAAAACCTCACAGAGGTCTGACATCCATTCCCACTCCTCACTTCTGATTACAGGAAGTTGAACGGAGAGGCGACGACCGTGTAACAGCTGGTACTCCACTACTGCCCTCTGCTGCTCACAAAGCCGGGCCAACATGTGGAAGGTGGAGTTCCAGCACGTGCTCACGTCACACAGCAGCCGGTGAGCTGGCAATTGTAAGCGCTGCTGCAGCTTCAACAGGCCGGCTGAAGCTGTAGATGACTTACGGAAATGTGCACACACGCGGCGCACCTTCGTCAAGAGATCATGCAAATTGGGGTAGGTTTTTAGAAATCGCTGAACCACTAAATTAAATACATGCGCTAGGCATGGTACGTGTGTGAGCTTGCCGAGCTCCAAAGCCGCCACCAAGTTACGCCCATTATCACACACAACCATGCCTGGTTGCAGGTTGAGTGGCGAGAGCCACTGCTCGGTCTGGTGACTAATCCCCTGCAACAGCTCTGAGGCCGTGTGTGTCCCCAAGGCAGATCAGCTTCAGCACGGCCTGTTGACGCTTCCCCACTGCAGTGCTACACTGCTTCCAGCTACCGGCTGATGGGTGAGTGGCGCTGCGCGCAGAGAATTCGGAGGTGGAAACGGAGGAGGAGGAGGAGGAGCCAATAACGTAGGTGCTGGCGGAAACCCTGATGGAGGTAGGGCCCGCAATCCTCGGCGTGGGTAGCACCTGTGCCATCCCAGGGTCCGAGTCGCTCCCAGCCTCCACGACATTCACCCAGTGTGCCGTCAGGGAAATGTAGCGTCTCTGGCCACAAGCACTTGTCCATGTGTCAGTCGTTAAGTGGACCTTCCCAGTAACTGCGTTGGTCAGGGCACGGGTGATGTTAAGGGACACATGGTGGTGTAAGGCGGGGACGGCACACCGGGAAAAGTAGTGGCGGCTGGGGACTGCGTACCGAGGGACAGCTGCTGCCATCAGGCTGCGGAAGGACTCAGTCTCCACAAGCCTAAATGGCAGCATTAATATGGCCAGTAATTTGGAACGGTGTGAGGTTAGTGCTATGGCCTGTGGGTGGGTGGCTGGGTATTTTCGCTTGCGCTCAAATGCCTGGGGTAACAACATTTGGACACTGTGCTGGGACAGGGAAGTGGATGTGGTCGCTGATGGTGCTTCAGATGGTACAGGTGCAGGGCGGGAGGTATGCGGGCCTGCGCCTTCGACAGGCGATTGGCCGGCACCGAAAACAGGGGAAGAGGAGGCAGTGGTGTGGCCTGCAGACACAGATTGGCGATCCTGGCGTTCCTCCCACTTATTACGGTGCTTGGATGCCATGTGTCGGATCATGCTGGTGGTGGTGAGGTTTCTAGTGTTCATGCCTCGGCTCATTCTGGTGTGGCACAGGTTGCAAACTACAATTTTTTTGTCGTCCGCACTTTCCTTAAAAAAACGCCATACCGCGGAACACCTAGCCCTTGGCAAGGGAGATTTACGCAAGGGGGTTCTCCGTGGAACATTTGCGGGCCGGTTTGGTGCGGTCCGCCTTCTTTCTTTAGCCACACCACTGCCTCTTCCAGCCTGTTGCGGTGCTGCAGATGGCTCACCCTCAGGACTGCTGTCATCGCTCGGCTCTCCACCTTCCCAGGTGGGGTCAGTGACCTCATCGTCCACCAAGTCCTCCTCCACTTCCTCACTCTGATCATCCTCCTCATTTCTTGATCCCACCACATACTCAGTCATTGACAACTGTGTATCATCCTCCTCATCAAGGTCTTCAGACAGTAATTGTGGTTGATTTGATGGCAACTGTGTCTCATCATCATCATCATCCATTTCCTTTGACCTTAAATGCCGTTCCCCTCTGTCATCTTCTTGTGATTGGGTACCCTCTAGAGGTTGTGAATCAGGGCACAAGATCTCATGTTCCTCTGCAAGCATGCTTGGAGAGAGGTTCAAATCAAGGATTGGTGATGAGACGAGCTCCTCACTATATCCCAGTGTGGGATCACTTCTTTGGCCAGACCCTCTATGGTGGGAGGAAGGATGATCAGGGTGAGGATTATGTTGACCAGACTCTTGGCTACTGAGAGTGGACTTGGTGGAAGACAGGGTGGTGCTTAACCGACTGGAAGCAGTATCAGCTGAAATCCAACCGACCACCTGTTCGCAGTGGTCTGACCTCGAGAGTGATGTCCTGCGACGCCCTGTAAACTGAGACATGAAGCTAGGTATGGTGGATGTCTTTCTGTCTTGTGCTCTGGCACCAGGCACAGTTTCTACGCGTCCTGACCCGCGCCCTGAACTATCAGGATCACGTCCACTTCCCCGTCCCTTTTTACCCGCCTTCTTCATATTACACGGAATATATGCCGCTAATCTGCGGCTAGGCACACTAAACAGAATGTGACGCTAATCTGTGGCTATTTTCAGTGAACGGAATATGTGACGTTAATTTTAAAATTTGCACACTAAACAGAATGTGAAAATAATCTGCGGCTAGGCACACTGAACAGAATGTGACGCTAATCTGCGGCTAGGCACAGTGAACGGAATATGTGACGTTAATTTTAAAATTTGCACACTAAACAGAATGTGAAAATAATCTGCGGCTAGGCACACTAAACAGAATGTGACGCTAATCTGCGGCTATTTTCAGTGAACGGAATATGTGACGTTAATTTTAAAATTTGCACACTAAACAGAATGTGAAAATAATCTGCGGCTAGGCACACTGAACAGAATGTGACGCTAATCTGCGGCTATTTTCAGTGAACGGAATATGTGACGTTAATTTTAAAATTTGCACACTAAACAGAATGTGAAAATAATCTGCGGCTAGGCACACTGAACAGAATGTGCCGCTAATCTGCGGCTAGGCACAGTGAACGGAATATGTGATGTTAATTTTAATATTTGCACACTAAACAGAATGTGAAAATAATCTGCGGCTAGGCACACTGAACAGAATGTGCCGCTAATCTGCGGCTAGGCACAGTGAACGGAATATGTGACGTTAATTTTAATATTTGCACACTAAACAGAATGTGAAAATAATCTGCGGCTAGGCACACTGAACAGAATGTGACGCTAATCTGCGGCTAGGCACAGTGAACGGAATATGTGACGTTAATTTTAATATTTGCACACTAAACAGAATGTGAAAATAATCTGCGGCTAGGCACACTGAACAGAATGTGCCGCTAATCTGCGGCTAGGCACAGTGAACGGAATATGTGACGTTAATTTTAATATTTGCACACTAAACAGAATGTGAAAATAATCTGCGGCTAGACACACTAAACAGAATGTGACGCTAATCTGCGGCTAGGCACAGTGAACGGAATATGTGACGTTAATTTTAATATTTGCACACTAAACAGAATGTGAAAATAATCTGCGGCTAGGCACACTGAACAGAATGTGACGCTAATCTGCGGCTAGGCACAGTGAACGGAATATGTGACGTTAATTTTAATATTTGCACACTAAACAGAATGTGAAAATAATCTGCGGCTAGGCACACTGAACAGAATGTGACGCTAATCTGCGGCTAGGCACAGTGAACGGAATATGTGACGTTAATTTTAATATTTGCACACTAAACAGAATGTGAAAATAATCTGCGGCTAGGCACACTGAACAGAATGTGACGCTAATCTGCGGCTAGGCACAGTGAACGGAATATGTGACGTTAATTTTAATATTTGCACACTAAACAGAATGTGAAAATAATCTGCGGCTAGGCACACTGAACAGAATGTGACGCTAATCTGCGGCTAGGCACAGTGAACGGAATATGTGACGTTAATTTTAAAATTTGCACACTAAACAGAATGTGAAAATAATCTGCGGCTAGGCACACTAAACAGAATGTGACGCTAATCTGCGGCTAGGCACAGTGAACGGAATATGTGACGTTAATTTTAATATTTGCACACTAAACAGAATGTGAAAATAATCTGCGGCTAGGCACACTGAACAGAATGTGACGCTAATCTGCGGCTAGGCACAGTGAACGGAATATGTGACGTTAATTTTAATATTTGCACACTAAACAGAATGTGAAAATAATCTGCGGCTAGGCACACTGAACAGAATGTGACGCTAATCTGCGGCTAAGCACAGTGAACGGAATATGTGACGTTAATTTTAATATTTGCACACTAAACAGAATGTGAAAATAATCTGCGGCTAGGCACACTGAACAGAATGTGACGCTAATCTGCGGCTAGGCACAGTGAACGGAATATGTGACGTTAATTTTAAAATTTGCACACTAAACAGAATGTGAAAATAATCTGCGGTTAGGCACACTAAACAGAATGTGACGCTAATCTGCGGCTAGGCACAGTGAACGGAATATGTGACGTTAATTTTAAAATTTGCACACTAAACAGAATGTGAAAATAATCTGCGGCTAGGCACACTAAACAGAATGTGACGCTAATCTGCGGCTATTTTCAGTGAACGGAATATGTGACGTTAATTTTAAAATTTGCACACTAAACAGAATGTGAAAATAATCTGTGGCTAGGCACACTATTAAAATGGCCCTTTTTGACGCTGCGTTGTACACTATTTGTCCCTGTGCACCTAGTACAATGTCACCTAAATATTCCCCCCCCACAAAAAAAAATGAAATTGTGCCCCCCCAAACAAAATATAAATGCTGCCCCCACACACAACAGTCCTAAAAAGGACTTTTGGGTCTTGATATAGTGTTCCAACACTTTTATTCTCCCTACACTGACTTTCCCTTCCTATCCTCATCTCTCCCTGGCTAAGACTGAGCCGAACTCGCTGGTCGGGTGCTATACAGCACCCGATCACGGGTTCTGGCCAGCCAATCAGTGTAATGCCAGCAGCCAACATGGCTGCTGGCATTACACTGATGTCAGAGCCTCCCCGCACGTTTATTGGCTGCGCAGCAGCCGCGAAACGTGCGGGGAGGAGACCCGAACATGGCGGGCGAGCACATGCGGTGCTCGTACGAGTACCGCCATGTGCCGAGCAGAGCGATGCTCGAGCCGAACCGAGCTTCGGCCGAGCATGCTCGCTCATCACTACTAAGTATTACTATCCCTTTAAGGTTTTACCAGCCGTTGCAGAACTCAGTGTGAGTACATCTTTATCGTATACAAAAGCTGCTTATTATTGACACATTGGTGTGAGATATGTACATCTCACACATTTTAAAGTTCCCCCCTCCCTCCCCTTGAAACTGACGTCATCCTCTAGCTGACAGAAGATCCTGGTCCTGGGACCGGCCGGCGGCTCTTCAGCAGAGCAGAAATGGCGCAATCTAAAAATAAATACTTCACTGGAACGGTCTACAAATTTATAGACACATTTGCTGAAGTTCAAACAAACACTGATGTGAGTTTTATTGCTGTGGAGCAATGTGATTGGTCAGCATTAGCTTAGATGCAAAAACTGATAAATACATACTGCTAGATATCTCATAAACTATTGTTTGATAATACATGACTAATATAAATAGACGTGATGCTGAAAGCTTATTAAAAATCACCTCTGTTACAAATTGAAAGTTCCACTTTACACTTCCTCTTTTTCCTTCTCAGGAACATGACACGCAAATATATATTATCTCACCTTGCATCAAATGGCCACCAGACCCAATAGGGACAATAAAGCGTATGCACTAGCAACTTAAAGGGATATTAATACTTAAAATGTAAAACAATTGTTGTAGGTTTTATCCCCCTAAGTAAAACAAGAGAACTCCCTCTGCTGAGAGGTATTTTGTTCAAAGTTTATTACAGCTCAAATTTGCCTTTTTTAGGTGCTGTATCACACTGGCCTGAAATTGTACAGTGGCGCTGTTGCTACACCATCCCATGGAGGTTTCTGGTCAACTGACCAGAGTTGTCCATAGGATGGTGTAGCAACAGCGTCACTGTACAATTTCAGGCCACTGTGATATTGCGCCTATAAAAGGCAAATTTGAACTGTAATAACGTTTGAACAAAATACCTTTCAGCAGAGGGAGTTCTCTTGTTTTACTTAGGGGGATAAAACCTACAACATTTTTTTTTACATTTTAAGTATTAATATCCCTTTAAAGGGATAGTAATACTTCATTTTAACTTTATTTTATTTTGTAGGCATTAAAAAAACATGAAGAATGATATAAGTCTTATCTCTCAAACCTTTATGGTTTAAGAGATATTCACAAGCAAAGTGTCCCCCTCCCGCCCCTTTTACTGATGTAACACTGCTCAGCCAGATCAGAAGGGAGGTGCCCAGGTAGACTGCAGAGAGGGACAATCTTCAATTAAGATAAGGGAAAAACTTGAAAAACTTGTCAACGGGGGCAGGGCTTTCATTGTTCTCATAGGAAGAAGATTGTCCCCTGCTGTTATCTGTCTGGTCTATGGACTGCATTCCACATCTGAGAAGAGATGGCTTACACTAGGTAAAAGGGGCGGGAGGGGAAACTTTGCTTGTGAATATCTCATAAACCATAAAGGATTATAAGACTTATATCGTTCTTCATGTTTTTTTAATGCCTCCAAAATAAAATAAAGTTAAAACGAAGTATTACTATCCCTTTACGTTGCTAGTGCATACGCTTTCAGTGAAAGTACCATTGTTTTACTAAAAGGGTTAAACTTTTTTTTTTTACATTTTAAGTATTTCTATCCCATTAACCCTTGAAATAAGAAGAAACACCTAATAATAAACCCCACTTTAATATGGCCATACCACCCTAATGACCTATATTAATTGTGACTTTTATTCAGGATGCAACATTTTCAATCAGTCCTAGAGGTAAGTACACTAAGGTGGATAAGGTTGGTGATATGATGGAATATTTGCTTCAATTACATCTAGACATATGAAGTAAGATGTCTTCTCCATCACATCACAGTGAGTTTGCCCCAAATATGCCGGCATTGCCATGAATCCACGATGCCTTCACCAGGTTTACGATTTTGCAGTGTCTTCAATAATGGGTCATTTGCATATTGAAATACAGTTTAATGAACCATTGTCATGTTGCTGTGAGAGTGTTTATATGTTAATGTGTCACTTGACCACATGCATTAAAGTGATAGTAATACTTAAAGGGATAGTAATACTTAAAATGTAAAATGAAATATGTTGTAGGGTTTATCCCCCTGAGTAAAACAAGGGTACTCCCACTGCTGAAAGGTGTTTTATTCAAAAGTTAGTAATTTTCAAAGTTGAATTTTGTAGGTGCAGTATCATAGTGGCCTGAAATTGTACAGTGGCGCTGTTGCTACACGATCCTTTGGACAGCTCTGGTCCCGGGACCATAAATCTCCATAGGATGGTGTAGCAACAGCGCCACTGTACAATTTCAGGCCACTGTGATATTGCACCTAAAAAATTCAACTTTGAAAATTAATAACTTTTGAATGAAACACCTTTCAGCAGTGGGAGTACTCTGGTTTTACTCAGGGGGATAAACCCTACAACGTATTTTTTTTTACATTTTAAGTATTACTATCCCTTTAATAATTACTAAATCCTATATTACAGTCATATTAAAAATAAATGTATTGCCCCCAGTGTCATCTCTCAAACCTTTATGGTTTGAGAGATAATGGCTCCTAAAGTTGCCCTCTCCCTTCCCTGAAGTCAGCGTTGTAGCTGACTGCAGGGAAGCCGGTCGTACGACCATCAGGTGGCTCTGCAGCAGAGCCGAGATTGCGTTAATAAAAAAAAAAATCTTTCACTAAAACGGTCTTCTCCGTGTGCTTACAAACCAAGCACAAACCAAGCACACGTAGAAGACCACACAAACCAAGCACACGTAGAAGACCATTTCAGTGAAAGATTTCTTTTTTATTAACGTGATCGCGGCTGTGCTGCAGAGCCGCCTGATGGTCATACGACAGGCTTCCCTGCAGTCAGCTAGGACGCTGACTTTGGGGAAGGGGGAGGGCAACTATAGGAGCGATTATCTCTCAAACTATAAAGGTTTGAGAGATGACACTGGGGGCAATACATTTATTTTTAATATGATGTTAATATAGGTGTTAGTAATTATTAAGTATTACTATCCCTTTAAGTTCTGATAGCTGCCTTGGCTGTCAGCGTTCACAGTTCCAGCTTGTGAAGAGGACTCACAAGACAGAGTGCCATGCAAATTCATGGTTTACTGTAGAAATATCGCCCTCTATTTGGCAAACATAAAAAAAGGCTAAACCATAACGTCGCCTGCATCAAAAGGGAGAGATCATAATGTCGCCCGCATCAAAAGGGCTCCATCAGAATTTCGCCCCCGCATCAAAAGGGCTCCATCAGAATTTCGCCCCCACATCAAAAGGGTGACATTCTGATGTCGCATGCTTAAGGGTCGGTCTGCAATGGTAGTCAAACAGAGGGTGACATTTCAACAGGATACATGTTAATTCAGCTGCTGTTTCCGCCGGCAGCATACAAACAAATCTATTACAGTTGATTTTAACAGGGAGAGTGCAACATAAATCAGTCATAATTGTTTGCTTTCCTAACCAACATTATTTTTATGGTGGCTCTCAGTCTCCTCTCAGGTCCACTTGCCTTTCGACTTTGCCTCCTGAGAGGTGGACCTGAGAGGAGACTGAGATCCGGAAGGTGAGATGGAGTAAGGAAGAGGAGAGGAGGTGAAAGCACAAGACAGCTGCTGAATGAACATGTTTCCTCTTGAAATGTTGCCCACTATTTGGCGACCATGGCAATGCTACCCTTAAGCATGCACATCATATTGTCACCTTTTTGATGGGGGCGACATTCTGATGTCACCCTTTTGATGCAGGCGCCTCGACTTTTTGATGGCCACCAAATACAGGGTAACATTTCAAAAGGATACCCAAATTCGCTGTTCCCTGAATCAGCTGATCAGAAGATAGCCCGCTGATCTTCTGTTTCAGTAAGTACAGAACAGCAGAGAGGCTTCTTTGCTGATTCTCTCACTTTATAAATCTAATGTGGCCTTGGATTTTAATTTTCATACCTATCCAGTGCCGCAGGCATTTGTAATGCACATCCCAATAGCTCTGTGAGGGATAAAGGAAGGCTTTTGGTATCCCCCCCCCCCCACACACACACCAATTGCCTTCCCCAACACATCTCCAGCAGTACAATAGCATTCTAATGTATTCTAATGATTAACCCATTGAGTGCCAGGGAGTCGCAATGCGTTGGATACCACGCTGGCACTCAAAAGGCTAAAGTGTCTCCCCTTGTATAGTTAATTTTTAGTGCATAGGACGAAGTGTGTAATATTGTCCATGACCATAAGTTTTCCAGGATGAGAGTTGTAGTTCAACAACAGAGAGATGGAATTGTTAACCCTTTGAGTGCCAGAGGGGTACGGAATGGGAACTCTTACTCTGTGTCAGCCTCAGAACCATGGTCAGCGCCAGCGGGAGCCTCAGCCCCTGGTCTCACTTGCAGCTCCAGCATACCTGCTCCATCCCAGCTGTTCCGCACGTACCAGTCCAGCCAGCCAATGAAATGTATTTGCAATATGGTCTTCATTGGCTGGCTGAGCCAGCCAATGAGGACCATATAGCAAATACATTTCATTGGCTGGCTGGACTGGCGCGTGTTGCTCAATTCCAGGACTCTTTGTTGTCCCGGTGGGGGGTGACCCAGGATGTGGGACACAGACCCCCAATAAGGGCCAGTCCCGGGCATTCCGGGACGTGTGGTCACCCTACCGTGTACATTGCATCCAGTACGCATTAAGGGACAGTAATGTCCCATAAAAAATGCTTATAGTTTTGTAGAGTTTTGTACAGGTTAAAAAAAATAAACCATATGCCACAAATTTTATGTTTCAAACCACTATGATTGACAGATATTCACATCCAAAGTCCCCCCTCCCTCCCCTTCTCCTGATGTCAGCTGTAAAGCTGATAGGAGATTCAAGTTGGATGACTCGAGAAGGCTCTTCAGCAGAGCCGAATTTGCATTATTTAAAAATAATTACTTTATTGGAACGGTCTACAAAGTGTGCTTGCAAACCAGGCACACTTTGTAGACCTTTCCAGTGAAGTAATTATTTTCCAATAACGTGATTTCAGCTCTGATGAAGAGCCGCCGACTGGTCCCCAGATCGGGATCTTCTGCTGTCAGCACAGCACTGATGTCAGGAGAAGGGGAGGGGGGACTTTCACTGCGGATATCTCTCAAACCATAGCGGTTTGAGAGATAGGATTTGTGGCATATAGTTTATTTTTTTAACCTCTACACAACTATAACAATTTTTTATGGGACATTACTGTCCCTTTAATCCTTTGAGTGCCAGAGAGGTATCCAGCGTATTGAGATGCAATGCATTGGATACTTCTCTGGCACTTATAAGGTTACAGAAGGAAAAGGGCAACATTTACAGGGGTCATTAGGATTTTCTGGCAATAATAAGCTAACCGCGAGGATTTATATTAGGTTATATAAGTGTGATGGAACTGCCTCTAGCACCCAAGGGGTTAAACTAGTTAGAAAGGCGGACTAGTTGGGACAGGCACTTCTTATCTACTGGTAACATCTCTGTTACTTTGTTTCTATGCGATAACGATAAGACAAAGGTCGCGGCAGATGCAAAAATGGCTACAGTGGGATATAGCTTAATATGCGCCACAAATCTTTACTGTCACTGTGATGTCACAGTTGCAGCGAGTCCTGAAACGTCCCCATTTATTTGTAAATGCACGGTCAGCTTGCTGAGATCCGTGTTTTGTTTTGTCTTTGCCAGTGAGGATGTTGTTGTGTGACTGTCTCTGTGAGTATTGCAGTATGTGATCATGCCTTTTTATTGGACTCATTTTCAAGACAAGCTTTCAAGCAGGGGAGGGCTGGCCTGGGGGGGCCTTCTACATGTGCTTGGTTTGTGCTTGGTTTGCAAGCAGATGTAGAAGACCGTTTCAGTGAAATAATTATTTGTCACTAACGCGATCGCAACTCAGCTGCAGAGCCGCCTGATGAATGTCAGACCGGATATCCCTGCAGTCAGCACAACTCTGACTTCAGGGAAGGGGGAGAGAGGGGGGAACTTTGCCTTCGGTTATCTCTCAAACCATAAAGGTTTGAGAGATGAACCTGGGGGTTATTAAATTATTTTACATATACCTACAATATGGGGGATAATAATAATAAAGTATTACTATCCCTTTAAGATGAGGAGAACTTTTATAGAGGTGAGAGTTCCCCATCATAAAATCCCTTGGCCAATGTGAAAAGAATGTGGGGAATGGGATGGATTATAGGCAAGGAGAGGTAGGGTGACCACATTTCCGTTCTGCCATTCCGGGACATGTGGTCACCCTACCATAAAGCCTCTTCATCTCCACATTGCCCCTTGTTGCCCTACCTTCAGTCCCTGGTAGTCTAGCGGCGTGGAAAGTGCTCTGTGCCTCCTCCGGCACAGAGCTGAAGCTCCCGCGCGCTGTGCTCAGTAATGCAGAGCGCTGGGAGATGATGCCATCTCCCAGCGCTCTGTATTACTAGAGCGCTTGCCTCCAGGAGATCAGCTGGATTGCCGCCCTGGATGTCAGCCTGCAAACGGTGTGTCACATCATGGACGCCGCGAGGGAGCGCTGATTTATGCTACCAAGCGCTCCCTCGCGGCGTCCATGATGTGACACACCGCTTGCAGGCTGACATCCAGGGCGGCTTGGCTTCATTCCGGGACACTTCATTGTCCTGGTGGGAGATGACCCGGGACGCGGGACATAGCCCTGAAATAAGGGACAGTCCCGGACGTTCCGGGACCCCTGGTCACCCTAAGTAGAGGGGGAAAGAGAGATAAATCCTTTATATACAAACATAGACTGTTAAAAAAATCACATGCAGAAGATGTGTCAGTATCAACTAGAATAAAATAAAGGAAATTTAATATGTAGTTTTGGTAATGTGAGAGGAATCCTAAATCCCTATTTAGTCCAGTGTATTTGATGCTAAAAAAAAACTGATCATCTTTATTTCAGATGTCTTTCTCTCTTGGGTTTCTTTGAAATTCTCTGTATTTTAATTTTAAGGTTATGGATAGAGTGGTTTCTCCGGGAGAATTTATGAATACGGGATGACCCAATTTTCCATTGTGATTCTTAATTGTTTGTTTTAATTTATTCTTAAAGAAGTAGTAAACTTTTTTCATGAAAAAATATATATTGTAGGAATTTTCCTATTGACTAATATAAGGGTACTCCCTTGGGTTGCCATCCAGCTGGTATTTTACCGGCAGGCCGGAAAAAAATTGGCTTCTGTTCAATGTTAAGTCTATGGAGGGAATGTCATGGCCGGTATTTTTTTGAAGAAAAGGTGGCAACCCTAGTACTCCCACTGCTGAGAGATTTATATTTCCAGAGTTATTACAGTTTAAAGGAGCAGTAAACTTTTATTTATGAAAACACATATTTTATAGAGCTTTTCCTGCTGAGTAAAACAAGGTCACTCCCATCGCTGTCAGATGTTTTATTCAAAAATTATAGCAGTTCAAATAATCAGGAAGTGAATTTACTGTGTTTACTTCCTGATAGTTCTAACTGACAGGAAGTGAATTTCCTGTGTTTACTTCCTGATAGTTCTAACTGACAGGAAGTGACAGGCAGTTTCTATCACATTCTATGGAGAACTGTATGTCTCTGACTTTTCTGACTTTCCTCTCCATTAGAATCTAACAGGAAATCTAATTAGAATTTGACCACTAGAGGGCTCTGATAATGTAAAAAAAACATGGGTTTAAACCGTAATAACTCTGGAAATATAAATCTCTCAGCAGTGGGAATACCCTTATTTTACTCAATAGGAAAATCCCTACAATATATATTTTTTCATTAAAAAAGTTTACTGCTCCTTTAAACCCATGTTTTTTTTTACATTAGCAGTGCCCTCTAGTGGTCAAATTCTAATTAAATTTCCTGTTAAATTCTAATGGAGTGGAAAGTCAGAAAAGTCAGAGACATACAGTTCTCCATAGAATGTGATAGAAACTGCTGAGTCACTTCCTGTCAGTTAGAACTATCAGGAAGTAAACACAGTAAATTCACTTCCTGTCAGTTAGAACCATCAGGAAGTAAACACAGTAAATTCACTTTCTGATTATTTAAACTGCTATAAATTTTGAATAAAACATCTGACAGTGATGGGAGTGACCTTGTTTTATTCAGCAAGAAATGCTCTGTAAAATATGTGTTTTCATAAAAAAGTTTACTGCTCCTTTAACCCCTTAAAAGGATAGTAATAGATCATTTTTACAAATGTGCATCTTGTAGCTATTCAAAAAGAAATTAAATGACCCCAGTCCCATCTCTGAAACCTTTATGGTTTGAGAGATAATCATAGTTAAAGTTCCCCCCTCCCTCCCCTTTCCTGACGTCAGCTCTCTAGCTGATTGCAGGGGAATCCTTGCTCTTCAGTAGAGCCAAGATCACATTATTGAAAAAGAAATCCTTCACTGGAACGGTCTAAAAAGTGTGCTTGGTTTGCAAGCACACTTTGTAGACCGTTCCAATGAAGTATACAATGGAACAACATTTGGAGCACAGACAGCTGGGTGCATACACTTTATACTGGCCATTAAAAGGAAAAATTGAAGTGGATGTACTATGGAGAATGGTGGGGGATGGATGCACTAAGGTATTGTAATTTGTGGTGATCACCTTACCATGGAGAATATGATGCACTTTGCCACATGCACTAAGAATTAGGTATCCAAGGGGAAGGGGAGTGCCATAGGAATGTGCAACGCATTGTTCTTCATTTGCCTGGCAGCAGTGGCGTAACAATAGGGGTCGCAGGGGTCGCACCTGCGACCGGGCCCCTCACTCTCAGGGGCCAGGCCCCCCCCTGCGACCCCCTCACCACGTGCCCGCAGCACAGCTGATCTCCCGGCGGCCGGCGCTCTAGTAATGCAGAGTGCTGGGAGATGACATAATCTCCCAGCGCTCTGCATTACTAGTAAGAACCGCGCGGGAGCTTGACTCACCGCTAGACCACCAGGGACTCGAGGTAGGAGGAGGGGGGCAGTCAGTAGCTGCATTGTGGAAAATGAGGGGCACTGTGGAAGGGTCATTGTGATGGGGGCATTGTGGAGAATGAGGGGCATTGTGGAAGGGGCATTGTGATGGGGGCATTGTGGAGAATGAGGGGCATTGTGGAAGGGGTATTATGGAGATTGAGGGGCAATATGGAGATGGGGGCATTGTGGAAGGGGCAATATGGAGAAAGAGGGGCATTGTGGAGAATGAGGGGCATTGTGATGGGGGCATTGTTGAAGGGGCAATGTGGAAGGGGCAATATGGGGAAAGAGGGGCATTGTGGAGATGAAGGGGCACTGTGGATAATGAGGGGCATTGTGGAAGGGGCAATGTGGAGGTGGCCAATGTAGATGAGGGGGGCCAATGTGGTCGGGGGGGGCATGGCAATTCTTGCACCAGGGCTCAGTGGCTTCTAGTTACGCCTCTGCCTGGCGGAGTGTTGCAGAATCTTCTGTTTACATGAATCAACTGATAGGTGGATCGTCCACTGTGTAAATGAAGCAGCTGATCAGAACAGGCAGAACAATTGTTACATGTAACAGCTGATCTGCCAGTTCTCTGTGTATTTGAATTAGGTATTAAACAGGGCAGGGGATCGTGAATGCCATAATCCTTTAAAGGGATAGTAATGGATAGTAATACTTATAATAAAGTGCATCTCCGAGTCTTCTTTAATCTATTTGCAGCACGTAGCTCTATATTTCCATACTAACAAGCTTGTAGTTCAACCGCAATTGAATCCAAAAGGATCCCCTCCTGCCCCTTTTCCCTGCGTCAATCTGCCTCTCTGTCTGGTCTGGATGGAGCCATTGTCCAGGGGACAGGGTTTTCCTTATACTTAGCGGATGAAGATTGTCCCTTGCTGCACGCTGTCCGGTCCCACAAGCAGATTCCACAATGGATGGGAGGCGGCCAGAAGGAGAAATGGCGGATCCTTTCGGATTCAATTGCAGCTGAACTACAAGCCTATTAGTATTGAAATACATCACTACCTGCTACAAATAGAATAAAGAAGACTCAGAGCTGTACTTTATTATAAGCATTACTAACCCTTTAAAGGGATAGTAATACTTTATTATTACTATCCCTCATATTGTAGATATTTGTAAAATAATTTAATAGCCCCAAGGATCATCTCTTAAACCTTTATGGTTTGAGAGATAACTGAAGACAGAGTTATCCCCTCCCTCCCCCTTCCCTGAAGTCAGTGTTGTACTGACGGCTGGGGAAGTCTGTCGTACGACAGGCATGCGGCTCTGCAGCTGAGCCGAGATCGCATTAGTGACAAAGAATTATTTCACTGAAACGGTCTTCTACATGTGCTTGGTTTGTGCTTGGTTTGTAAGCACATGTAGAAGACTGTTTCAGTGAAATAATTCTTTGTCACTAACGCAATCACGGCTCTGCTGCAGAGCCGCATGATGAAAGTCAGACCGGATATCCCTGCAGTCAGCACAACGCTGACTTCAGGGAAGGGGGAGGGAGGGGGGAACTTTGCCTTCTGTTATCTCTCAAACCATAAAGGTTTAAGAGATGAACCCGGGGGCTATTAAATTATTTTACAAATATGTACAATATGGGGGATAGTAATAATAAAGTATTACTATCCCTTTAAGTGCCACAGGGGAGTGTATCGCATTGCATAACAATTCAGTTCTAATACCTATGGACTCAAAAGGTTAATGAAGGGTAGCTCCAATCTCTGCTCTCCTGTAGAGGCAGTTATATACATAGTAACATAGTAACATAGTAAATTAGGTTGAAAAAAGACACAAGTCCATCAAGTTCAACCTTCGCCTCATACCTCAGTAACTGAGAATTTTATAGCTTTCTTGCTACCAATTAAATTAGCCTTTATCAGACCTTCCAGATCAGCCTACTAATAAACAGTATAACTCTGTATGTTCCCTTTTGAAATAAACGTATCTAATCTTCTCTTAAATGTATCCATTGTATCTGCCATAACCACCTCCCTGGGCAATGAATTCAACAATTTGACAGACCTTACCGTAAAAAAACCCTTCCTCTGCTGAAGTTTAAACCTCCTTTCCTCTAATCTCAAGGGGTGTCCCCTGGTCACCTGATCAGGCCTTGGAATAAATAGCTGACCGCAGAGATCCTTGTATTGACCTCTCATATATTTGTACAATGTGATAAGGTCTCCTCTTAGTCGTCTTTTCTCTAGAGTAAATAAACCAAGTTTGTCTAGTCGTTCCTCATATGTCAAGTCCTCCATTCCCTTAATTAATTTTGTTGCTCTCCGCTGTACCCTCTCTAGTTCTAGTATATCCTTTTTCAGAATCGGTGCCCAAAATTGCACTGCATACTCAAGGTGAGGTCTTACCAATGATTTGTATAATGGCAAAATAATGTTATCCACTCTTGCTTCGATACCTCTTTTTATGCAAGACAGGACTTTGTTTGCCTTTGCTACTGCTGTTTGACACTGGTCACTGTTTCCAAGTTTGTAGTTGACAAGGATACCCAGGTCTTTTTCTAGCAATGAGTCACCTAAAATTATTCCATTAAGTTTATAAGTAGCCTTGGGATTGTTTCCTCCCAAATGCATGACTTTACACTTCCCCACATATGTTCTCTGTGGCTGCATAAAAACCTATGGGAAGATCCTAACCTCACAGATCCTAGGTTGGTGAATTTTGGACTGTGAATTATGACAGAATAGCCAGCTATCGGAGTTTATTGCATGTGGAAACATATAAACACAACTAACGGAATACAACAATGGCTTATCAAGGTGTATATCAGTACACAAATGAGACATTTTCAAAGTAGACACTGCAGTACTGTAAATCTGGCGAAGGAGTAGTGACAGCATGGCGGTCAGCATACTTAAGGCACATTCTCAGGGAAGACACCTTAACCATTTGAGTGCCAGAGCTGCAATGTGTTGGACACCTCTCTGGCGCTCAAAGGGTTAATGCATAAGATGAAGGAAATGAAACAAATATGACAAAATATAGGCAACCAGAACCCTTGTCAAACCTTAGTGCATCTCCCCCTAGTGTTCAAATGGCATTTTTTTTTAGTAATCGACTCTGTAGTCGAGCCTGAGTCATGGACTACCACTCTCCATAGTAAGCGATTGTAACAGGATCATCTCATAACCAATATAGAAAACTGCCTATTTAAAAACAAAACTAAATAAAACATGTCTGAGCTGTAATCATTTTTGATTGAAAAGTCTCCAAAATTACCATTATGTTAATCATCAGGAACATCATTAAAATAATATTTTCTTTTCTAAAAAACATAAATAAAATGCACTGCTCCTTTAAATCAGCCTCAAAGAATTAAAAAGATGTTATTTCATCACTCCCATGGTTAATTTCATTAGGGTCACTTCTATATTCTATAGTAAAAATGTCATGCTCACAAAACAAAACCCATGATAGTCTGAAATAAACATGTGTGTCAGAGATTAGAATCTGGAGATGGAACAGTAACAGAATGATGGTAAATGCAGGGAGACCCCGACTCATTCTCACGGCTCACTCATATCCTGTCTCCTTGTGTTTCCAGTAAATGATTCGGTAGCTGCCTGTGACACTTCTTGGATACATCATCTGCATAAAAATCAGGTTTTTCTGTCTTCCCATCTAGACTAGATTAGTTAGGATCTGTTATTTGTCGTGAGTTATTACAGATATTAAATGGGCGACTGTGCTAAGGTTTGAACTTATCTGTATTTGGGTAATATATTAAAGGAGCAGTAAACTGTTTTTATGAAAAAATATTTATTGTAGGGATTTTCCTATTGAGTAAAATGAGGGTACTCCCACTGCTGAGAGATTTATATTTCCAGAGTTATTACAGTTTAAACCCATGTTTATTTACATTAGCAGTGCCCTCTAGTTGTCAAATTTTAATTAGATTTCCTGTTAGATTCTAATGAAGAGGAAAGTCAGAAAAGTCAGTGACTTACAGTTCTTCACAGAATGTGATAGAAACTGCCTGTCACTTCCTGTCAGTTAGAACTATCAGGAAGTAAACACAGTAAATTCACTTCCTGTCAGTTAGAACTATCAGGAAGTAAACACAGTAAATTCACTTCCTGGTTATTTAAACTGCTATAATTTTTTAATAAAACATCTGACAACGATGGGAGTGACCTACTTTTATTCAGCAGGAAAAGCTCTGTAAAATATGTATTTTCATAAAAAATATTTGCTGATCCTTTAAAATACGTATTGGACCATATTTAACCCCTTAAGGACTACGTGACGTGCTATGACCGTCACAGTCCTTATACCCTTAAGGACCAGTGACGGTCATAGCACGTCACGTACTTTATACTTACAGCGCTCTACCGGGAGCGATGTAGGTTTGCCACCTTTTCTTCAAAAATATACCGATCATGGCATTTCCTCCATAGACTTAAAATTGGACAGAAGCCAATTTTTTACCGGCCTGCCGGTAAAATACCGGCTGGGTGGCAACCCTAGAGCGATGTAAGTAAAAACAGGGCCTAAAATTTATCACTCCAAGATCAGAACGATCTCTCTCTTAGGCCTCAAAGCGGCGCGCCGGTACGCGTAACAGGTCACGTGTACCGGCGCGTCGGCAAGGATCAAAGTGGTCCTTAAGGGAAGTTACCGCTGGTCCTTAAGGGGTTAAGGATGAGTGGAAGTTACGGTTTGGTTCATAGATTTATTTAAGGAACCTAGCAAAAAATATTAATTCCATCCTAGCTGATCTAGAAGGAATGAAGATGTGAAAGGAGGAAGGAGGGACAGGGGAAGAGATAACACGAGAAGGCACACAGGGGGAGATTTATACAAGTGGAGTTAATGGAAAAGAAGCATTAAAGGGATAGTAATGGGTCTTTTTAAGTTAATTTAATATTGTAGATATTAAAGGGACAGTAAAGTCCCATAAAAAATGCTTATAGATTTCTAGAGGCTAAAATAATAAACTACGTGCCACAAACCCTATCTCTCAAACCACTATGATTTGAGAGATATTCCTAGTCAAGGTTCCCTTCCCCCCTCCTCTTCTCCTGATGTCAGAGCTCTAGCTGACAGCAGGAGATCCCGGTCCGGGGACTAGCTGTCGGCTCTGTAGCAGAGCTGAAATTGAGTTATTTGAAAAGAATTACTTCATTGGAAAGTTCTACAAAGTGTGCCTGGTTTGCAAGCACACTTTGTAGACCGTTTCAATGAAGTACTTCTTTTTTAACATAATTTTGGCTCTGCTGAAGAGCCTCCTCGAGTCGTACAACTCGAATCTCCTGCTGTCAGCTTTACAGCTGACTTCAGGAAAAGGGGAGGGAGGGGGGAACTTTGAATGTGAATATCTCTCAAGCCATAGCGATTTGAGAGATAGGATTTGTGACATATGGTTTCTTTTTTTATCCTCTACAAATCTATAAACATTTTTATGGCACATTACTGTCCCTTTAAATAAAGAAAGTAATTAAGGCCAGTCCCATCTCTCTAACCTTTATGGTTTGAGAGATATTAGCAGGTAAAGTTCCCCTCTCTCTCCCCTTGCACTGACGTCATCTCTCTGGCCCGGTCCGCAGACCAGCCTGCGGCTCTTCAGCAGAACCAAAATAGCTCAGTCTACAAACAAATACTTCATTGGAACGGTCAACAAAGTGTGCCTGGTTTGCCACTGGACCAGGATCGCCTGCTGTAACACTTTGTAGACCGCCAGTGCATGGGGAGGGAGGGGGGAACTTTAGCTGTGAATATCTGGGACTGACCTCAATTACTTTCTTTATTTAATATCTACAATATTAAATTAATGTAAAAAGACCCATTACTATCCATTTTAAATTGGCTGTAATGTTGTCAGTGGTAGTTATAAAAGTATTAAGGACAATTTAGCAGGATATAGCTCTGTGTAGTACATGTTTTTATAAAATGGAGTAAGGAAGTTGGTAAAAACTGGCTCAGCAAATATATAAAGACATGACATTTTATATATTTTCAGGAGGACGTGGTTCGGCGCATTGGGAGATGAGACTCTATCAGGTTCTGACTCTGTGTTCGGCCAGAGAGGAATATTTATGTATGAGGTGGGGATGGTAGGTGCTTGAGGTTGATCTTTGGCAAGTAGAGTTTGTTCTGTTTCCAAAAAAAAAATTTAAAATTTCTTACCTGATATAATGTAATAAAAAAACAGGCTTATGTTGTTTGTCTTTTAGGTGTCCCTCCGTGGAAGGTTTGGATCATCGGGCATTCCTATGTGTATTGGGCAAGGAAGAGAGCGTAACTTCGTAGGAATGGCCTACAGATTGGATTGGACCCCTCTTTGGTGAAGGTATCATTGTTTGGATGCCGGGGGATGAGATGGGTGCAGCTACTTCAAGACGTGGTGCAGTTTGCTAGGTGTCAGGGTGGGGGGCTAGGATTTTAGTTATCCATTTAGGGGGAAATGATTTGGGAACTTTCCCGGTGTGGAGTCTGAGGGAAAGAATTAAGAGGGATTTGCACCGCTTGCTTGCGTTTTTCCCGGACCTGGTGTTGGTATGGTCGGAGATGGTGGCCAGGCGGGTTTGGGTGCAAGCAAGGGATCCAATAGTCCTGGATAAGAGGATTATCCATAATATTTTTGGAGCTTGGGGGTGTGGCTGTGCGCCATCGGGTGTTTGAAGGGGAGTCTCTTCGGTTGTTCAGGGGTGACGGTGTTCATTCTAATGACCTGGGGCTTGATTTTTTCAACCTGGGGGTGTTGGAGAGTGTTGAACAGGAGGTTGCCTTGGTTTGGAGGGGGGGATAGGGCCAGTATCTAAAGGGTTAGGCGATGGCCCTTATGGCGGTGTGATACTTGCTTATTATTGGGATAGTTGTATTTATAAGGGAGAAAAGAAAGGATGATGGTTCCTTAGGTGTTTATAGGGGAGAAAAGAAAGGATGATGGTTCCTTAGGGAAGAAACACTGGAGAAAGTTGCCCCCAGGCCCGGACTGGCCATCGTGCACACCGGGCATTTGCCCGGTGGGCCGGTCCGGTGACCCAGTCTCCGTAGTAATACAGAGCGCTGGGAGATGACATCATCTCCCAGCACTCTGCATTACTGCGAACCACGCGCGGGAGATGCAGCTCTGTGCCGAAGGAGGCACAGATCACACTAATGATACGCTGCGTCGCCGCTAGATCACCAGGGATTTAAGGTAGGGGATCAAGGGGCATTGCGGAGATGAAGGGGTAGTTGATGAAGGGGGCGTTGTGGAAGGGGCATTGTGGAGATGAAGGGAGCATTGTAGAAGGGAGCATTGTGGAGATGAAGGGGGCAATGTGGAGATGAAGGGGGCATTGTGGAAGGTGCATTGTGGAGATGAAGGGGGCATTGTGGAAGGTGCATTGTGGAGATGAAGGGGGCATTGTGGAAGGGGCAATGTGGAGATGAAGGGGGCATTGTGGAGTGGAAGGGTGCATTGTGGAAGGGGCATTGTGGAGATGAAGGGGGCATTGTGGAAGGGGCATTGTGGAGATCAAGGGGGCATTGTGGAAGGTGCATTGTGGAGATGAAGGGGGCATTGTGGAAGGGGCAATGTGGAGATGAAGGGGGCATTGTGGAGTGGAAGGGTGCATTGTGGAAGGGGCATTGTGGAGATGAAGGGGACATTGTGGAAGGGGCATTGTGAAGTGGAAGGGGACATTGTGGAAGGGGCATTGTGGAGATGAAGGGGACATTGTGGAAGGGGCATTGTGGAGATGAAGGGGACATTGTGGAAGCGGCAATGTGGAGATGAAGGGGGCATTGTGGAAGGGGCAATGTGGAGATGAAGGGGGCATTGTGGAGTGGAAGGGAGCAATGTGGAGATGAAGGGGGCATTGTGGAGTGGGGCATTGTGGAGGTGAACAGTGTGGGGAGGAGGATGGGGTGGGCAGAGTGTGGAGGTGAATATGTGGGCGGGGGCAGGGGATTGTGTCGGAGGGGGGTGGGGACATCAAAATGCACCTTCGCCCTGTGTATACATAAATCCTTGCACCGGCCCTGGGTCAGGGCGTTTAAAAAAAAAAAAAAGAGCGAACACGCCCCCCCCCCCCCCCCCATGGGCTGCTCAAAAAATAAAAATGGGCTGCTCAGCTTTAAATGCCCGGCCTATTTTTTGTCCCAGTCTGGGCCTGGTTGCCCCAGGCTTTGTCGCGGGAAGTGACGTTACCTATTGGAGCCGAGTGTGGAATGGCCCAACTGGGGTAATTGGTTAATCGGTTGGAATTGAGTGGTTTTCAAGACAAGTGTTAAGCATGAGCCCGGTTAATTGGTCATGCACGGAGAGTGGATATGTTGGTTATGGGTTTTTGGCAAGAAAATGTATACATGGGAACAGTTGTGTAAGTAATGGGTTTAAATTGATATGTAAAATGTTACATGGTAGATATTTTAAATAAAACCGTCTGTTCATACCCAATTTATGTGGTGGTGTTGTTTTTGTTATGGACTATCCCTAGTCCTTCTTCATGAGATTTGGAGCACACCATCTGCACCACAGGGGTCAAATGAGCATCCTCCATATTACCACTGAGTTACACGGGGTTAAAAACCTTCTACTCAGTTGGTTTGAGCCAGCTGGAGTTTAAAATGCTGATACTGCTGAAGGAGGTAAGACTAGCAGTAATTGACCAGTAAAACACTGTTTTATTGGTTAACTTTAATTGACCATGTTTGATAGAAATTGCTGATTGGGTCTTGTTTTTGTTTGCATCCTCCAATCAAAGGGAGTTATGTTTACAGCCAAACTGGAGAAATTCTGAAGCAATGCAACTGTATGTTAGGGGATAGATTAAAATAAATCCCCAAACTCTTATTGAATTAAATTAACCCTTTGAGTGCCATAGGGGTATGCAACACATTTCAAAGCAATGCGTTGCACACCCCTCTGGCTCTCCAAGGCTTAACCCATTAAGCACCACACTGTCTGGAGGTGGGACGTTCTAGAGGACCACTCACAGCTGTGTTCTGTGATCACAGAATGGTGTGCAGCCACACTACAATCACAAACTTCTGTGATGTGCAAGTACAGTCAACTGTCCTTAACGCCCGGACAGCTGTGACGGTCCTGGCACGTCACTGGGCGTTAAGGTGTTAAACTATTTATGTATTTATTTTTAATACTAGGTTTTATTCACTCCCCAGAGGTAAGTAATCTTATTATATTGACCCTGCAGATTCTTTGTAGAACACAGCATAAAAAGAGGTATTGAAGCAAGAGTGGATAACATTATTTTTCCATTATACAAATCACTGGTAAGACCTCACCTTGAGTATGCAGTTTAATTTTGGGCACCGGTTCTGAAAAAGGATATACTAGAACTAGAGAGGGTACAGCAGAGAGCAACAAAATTAATTAAGGGAATGGAGGACTTGACATATGAGGAACGACTAAACAAACTTGGTTTATTTACTCTAGAGAAAAGACGACTAAGAGGAGACCTTATCACATTGTACAAGTATATGAGAGGTTAATACAAGGATCTCTGCGGTGAGCTATTTATTCCAAGGCCTAATCAGGTGACCAGGGGACACCCCTTGAGATTAGAGGAAAGGAGGTTTAGACTTCAGCAGAGGAAAGGATTTTTTACGGTAAGGTCTGTCAAATTGTGGAATTCATTGCCCAAGGAGGTGGTTATGGCAGATACAATGGATACATTTAAGAGAAGATTAGATACATTTCTTTCAAAAGGGAACATACAGAGTTATACTGTTTATCAGTAGGCAAATCAGGAAGGCCTAATAAAGACTAACTTAATTGGTAGCAGGAAAGCTATAAAATTCTCAGTTACTGAGGTATGAGGCGAAGGTTGAACTTGATGGACTTGTGTCTTTTTTCAACCTAATTTACTATGTTACTAATTTACTATGTTACAGTCGCATAAAATACAAAAGCCCAAAACATAAGCAAGCAGCAAGGATCAATGGACAGGGTCTGTCCGGAATCTCATTGTCACGTTTAGTTGTATCTGAAATGTACCATCTTCCAAAGTATGAACTGCATTTGTAGATCATATTAATAAAAGCACAGCTCTAGAGAAATGTCCTCTACAAAGGAACCAATGTTACTATTTCTTTTTTTAACTCAGTATTTAAAATTAAAGGAATAGTAATGTTTCACAATAAAAGCAGCTCCAATTAATCATCATAATATTTGGGCCATGAAGAGTGTTATTTCAATACTGTCAGAGTTGTAGTTCAAGAGTAATTGAATGATAAAGTACCTCCCTCCCACCTCTTTTACTGATGTAACACTGCTCAACTCAGAGCAGCAAGACTGTCCGGATGGATCACAGAGAGGGACAATCTTCAGTGATCATAAGGAAAAACCTGAAAAACCTATCAAGGGGGCAGGGTTTTCCTTATGATCACAGTAAGAAGATTGTCCCTTGCTGTGACCTGTCTGGTTTGTGGACCAGATTCCACATCTGAGGGGAGGCGGCTTACACTAGATAAAAGGGGCCGGAGGGGGATACTTTATCATTCAGTTACTCTTGTACTACAATTCTGACTATTGAAATAACACTCTCCATGGACCAAATACTATGAAGATTAGTTGGAGCTGTTTTTATTTTGAAACATTACTATCCCCTTTAAGCTATTTAACCCCCTTCAGTGGTAGAAATTGCTCCATCGCACTGCCAAGCAATACGAAGGAGAGCTCTCAAGTATTCAAGTGGGTTTAAAAGCTCCATTTAACCCTTTGAGTGCCAAAGGGTTATTCAACGCATTGCTCTGACACTCAAAGGGTTAAGGCAATCAGAATGAGTATGTGTCCCATATTTTGCAGATTGGTTTGCCCTGTAATTACTCCGCTTTTAACATATATGGGTAACAAAGTCCTCTTCCGGCCTCTGGACACTGTTCTTGTAGTAAGGGGTTAACGCTGGCTGAAGAAAATAAAAAACAGACTGAGAGATGCGCCCCTTTGTGTCCCCTGCTTGGCTTCCATCACTAACCACCCAGGCACGTACTATTACTTTATAAGGCATTGAATTTCAGTACCACTGTCCCATTCATCCGCCTAGAAGACAGGACCTGAACCAACAGCAACTTTCCCTTGATAAGACGCTACAGAATATGCCTGGGAGGACACTGTTTGTACTGATTACTAATGATCCCCTTCATCTCTATGTAAATCATGTCTGTTTGACATCTCACAGGGACCCTGCACCGCCAAGCCCACCCGCCCGGTTCATTTGCTGCCTCCCTACATACTGTGCCTTCTGCCATCTTGTGAATGTTGTTTACCTTATTCAGAACAAAGCTAAAATGTCTGTTCTTCTTATATTTGGGATGAAGATGAAAAAAGACAATTTATTTAGGCTGATAAGGGGATAAATGCAGGGAGGAAAGATGAAATTGTGACTAATATTTGCTGTTTGATCTCAAGTAGTTTCTGATGGAATTTTAAAACAATTTCCCAAATCACTTATTGCTTTTTCCATTATTTATATTTTTGAGATTAACCTTTCTTTGTACTCTATGTTTTTTGTATACAAATTGCAACTGAAACATAAAGTTTGAATTCTTTTTGAACTGGTTCTCATAACCCCAAAGTATTTTGAAATAATTACACACATGTACTAATATGGGGACAGGGCGGACTGACAGGACCCAGGGCCCCTGGTCTAAAAAGAGGTCTGGGCCCCCTGCAGAAATCTCCACATTACCCCTTCATCTCCACAATGCCCCTTTATCTCCACAATGCCCCTTCCACAATGCCCCCTTCATCTCCACAATGCCCCCTTCATCTCCACAATGCCCCTTCCACAATGCCCCCTTCATCTCCACACTGCCCCTTCCACAATGCCCCCTTCATCTCCACAATGCCCCTATCTCCACATTGCCCCTATCTCCACATTGCCCCCTTCATCTCCACAATGCCCCTGTCTCCACATTGCCCCTTCCACAATGCCCCTTCCACAATGCCCCCTTCATCTCCACAATGCCCCTTCCACAATGCCCCCTTCATCTCCACAATGCCCCCATCTCCACATTGCCCCTTCATCTCCACACTGCCCCTACTTCCAGTCCCTGGTGGTCTAGCGGCTTGGCTTAACACTGCGCGAAGTCCCGTGCGCCTCTAGTAATCCAGAGACTGGTAGATGATATCATCTCCCAGCTCTCTGTATTACTAGAACGGTGCGCCGGCGGCCGTTGTTGGAGAGCTGCTGAGCAGCGCTGGAAGCGGCAGCGGGCCTCCTTAGGTCACGGGCCCTCGGTCCGTGACCGAATGCCCGTATGGTCAGTCCGCCCCTGTATGGGGGGATTCAGGTGACAGATCTCTAGATGTTAGCTGGTGGTGGGGTGAAGGAAGTTGGAGGTGCCAGCAGATGGAGGTCCACCAATTGACTACTCATGTACTAAGCTGAAGTTGAGCAATTCAGGGGCAAAACAGATGCATCCTAGGTGACAACAATTCTCAACATTCCTATTTGTTTTAATGGGAATTTTACGCTAGGTCCTCATGGATGATTTGAATGTGCTACAATGCAACGCTGTCAAACTGCATCTTGACATAATCACCGCTGTTCCGGCGTTACCCTGGTGATTTTGTCTCTGTGTGGTATAAAGGATGTAGCGCTGATGAACAGCCTATGAGTGTGACAGATAAATCTGTATAATATAAAGTGCTAGGCTGCGAAGCTCCCTGTGTACGTAACAGCACATGCGCAGTAGAGACTGCCGGAACGATGCAGTCATGCGCAGTAGAGACTGGCCAAACGTGCTGATCCGGAGCGGGGCGCTCCAAATGGCTCACCGCCTGTCTCTGCTCCCGGCTCCGGGGCAGCAGCCAGGGCCGTTGGGTAGCACTTTAGCCCTTGTACACGGGCTTTCATACTAGTAGTATTATAAGGCACCTATGTGGTCCAGACTTTGATTGAACAGATGCAGAGAGCAATGCACCAATCCAATCATCCATATGAATACTGAACTCCAACCCAGTAGGTGAAATGACTGCTACAACCTGCTTCTGTTCTGCTTTGAGTGCAGGCCGAGGTGTAGGAATCCCCACAGATCTGGGGGGATAGCATTTTCACTGTCCCCTTGTGTGACACTTTGCACCCCCCAGCCCCCCCGTGTGTCACTTTGTGCCCCTCCAACCCCCTGTGTGTCTCTTTACCCCCCCCAGCCCCTTTGTGTCACTTTGCCCCCCCAGCCCCTCTGTACCTACTTTGTAGCGTGGCCGAGCGGACCGCGGTAGAGGAGCTTCTGATCCAGTCTGATGGGAAGCTGCTCATTGCGCTCGGTGAGCAACTTCCTGTCAGACAGGGATGGAGGATAAAGAAGCTCCTCTACCCGCAGTCCGCTCTGCTCGGCCGCAATACAAGAAGGTGACCGGCAGGAGGGAGCGATGTGCAGTGCGCTCCCCTCCTGCCAGTTACCCTGCTCCCCCCGAGCCAGTGCGCCTTGCGCCTGGGAGCGATTTCTACATTATCTGTCCCCCCCACATGATTTTCTGGGGGGATGAGTGTCCACTGTCCCCCGGCTCCTACACCCCTGAGTGCAGGTAAGTTTCAGAAAGCAGCTTTCATGCAGCGATACATGGTAAAATGGCCTATGTGAATGTCTCAAAATGTAGCAATAGGGAGCGACCCTGTGCATTTCACCCAGTATCAAAAAAATGTTGCTTTAAAAATGTTCATGTGAACTAGGCTATAACCTCTTAAACGGTAGAAAAGTATCCAACTCATTACTTAATCTAAAGATGAAAGTTCATATTGAAGCCAAAGGAACAGACCATGCAGAACAGAAAAAAATCATTACTGTCTGGTAATATCAATATTTTGTGTTAGAACTCAATGAAGTTAATGTATGAAGAAAATTTTAGCAATACTAAATCAAATAAACTGCACCACTAGGGACAAATAAATGAACACAACCATTTGAAAGAGCTGAACGAAAAATAAGTGGGCAGCCTTTAAGAGTAGAAAGGTGCTTTTGATAAAACAAAGGTAGGGATTTTTTAAGGTGAGGGCAGTAAGCATGTGGAATTCTTTGATTAGGAAGCTGTGCTGACATGTACTGTAGATACTTTCCTTTGGATTAACAAAAAAGGGTGATACATCAAAGTTCAAATGTGTCTTTTTTCAACCTTATCTATTATGGAACAGGGGTGAATATATGAATATTCCAGTGCAGCTCTACTAGTGTAGCCTCCAGTACCAGCTGCCACACATCAGGATATACATTACAGTGTATGGTCACTGTACTGCATTCTAGTGGACAAGCTCCTCCATCACCAGTTGCTGACAATTAGGGTATGCATTATATTGTATGGTCACTGTAGTGTATACAGCTGGACAATTTCCTCCATCCCCAGCAGCTGCACTTCTGGGTACGTAGTGCAGTGTATGATTGCTGCAGTGTATACCAGCAGACAATCATCTCCATCATCAGCAGCAGCACGTTAGGGCAGTGATTCTCAATCAGTGTGCCATGGCACTTTGGTGTGCCTTGAGCACCAGTTTAGGATGTAAAGCTTTTCATACGAGGGCTATGACAAAAATATAAACGTTTAGTTTCAAATTTATATTTATGAAAGTGATTATACACAACAAGTTTATTTTTTGTCACTCTGATTGTGAGACCCAATAATAACTATATATTTATGCATATATCCCGTTCATTACTACCTTGATAAAGTACCTATTAAATGGTAAGTGTGCCCTGAAAATTCTAGAGTGTGTGCATACCTCCCATCATTTCAAATGGCCAAAGAGGGACACTTGTGTCTTAAGTGTTGTTGCTGGGTGGGCAGGGCATTACTGATAATTTACACTTATATACACACCGCACAGTCTGATCTCCTAAACACAAGGACACCAGGGTGATACACTTCTATACACACCACACAGTGTGATCTCCTAAACACAGGGACACCAGGGTGATACACTTATATACACACCACACAGTCTGATCTCCTAAACACAGGGACACCAGGGTGATACACTTATATACACACCACACAGTCTGATCTCCTAAACACAGGGACACCAGGGTGATACACTTCTATACACACCACACAGTCTGATCTCCTAAACACAGGAACACCGGGGTGATACACTTCTATACGCACCACACAGTCTGATCTCCTAAACACAGGGACACCAGGGTGATACACGTCTATACACACCACACAGTCTGATCTCCTAAATACAGGGACACCAGGGTGATACACTTATATACACATCACACAGTCTGATCTCCTAAACACAGGAACACCAGGGTGATACACTTATATACATACCGCACAGTCTGATCTCCTAAACACAGGGACACCAGGATGATACACTTCTATACACACCACACAGTCTGATCTCCTAAACACAGGAACACCAGGGTGATACACTTCTATACACACCACACAGTCTGATCTCCTAAACACAGGGACACCAGGGTGATACAATTATATACACACCGCACAGTCTGATCTCCTAAACACAGTGACACCAGGGTGATACACGTCTATACACACCACACAGTCTGATCTCCTAAACACAGGGACACCAGGGTGATACACTTATATACACACCACACAGTCTGATCTCCTAAACACAGGAACACCAGGGTGATACACTTCTATACACACCACACAGTCTGATCTCCTAAACACAGGGACACCAGGGTGATACACTTATATACACACCGCAGAGTCTGATCTCCTAAACACAGTGACACCAGGGTGATACACGTCTATACACACCACACAGTCTGATCTCCTAAACACAGGGACACCAGGGTGATACACTTATATACACACCGCACAGTCTGATCTCCTAAACACAGGGACACCAGTGTGATACACTTATATACACACCACACAGTCTGATCTCCTAAATACAGGGACACCAAGGTGATACACTTCTATACACACCACACAATCTGATCTCCTAAACACAGGAACACCAGGGTGATACACTTATATACACACCGCACAGTCTGATCTCCTAAACACAGGAACACCAGGGTGATACACTTATATACACACACACCGCACAGTCTGATCTCCTAAACACAGGAACACCAGGGTGATACACTTATATACACACCACACAGTCTGATCTCTTAAACACAGGAACACCAGGGTGATACACTTATATACACACCGCACAGTCTGATCTCCTAAACACAGGGACACCAGGGTGATATACTTATATACACACCACACAGTCTGATCTCCTAAACACAGGGGCACCAGGGTGATACACTTATATACATACCACACAGTCTGATCTCCTAAACACAGTGACATCAGGGTGATACACTTATATACACACCACACAGTCTGATCTCCTAAACACAGGGACACCAGGGTGATATACTTATATACACACCGCACAGTCTGATCTCCTAAACACAGGGATACCAGGGTGATGCACTTATATACACACCACACTGTCTGATCTCCCAAACACAGGGACACCAGGGGGATACACTTATATACACACCTCACAGTCTGATCTCCTAAAAACAGGGACGCCAGGGTGGGGAAGAAGGACAGAAGGATTTGCGTCTCAAAGAGGGACTGTCCCTCTAAAGAAGGTTATTCGGAAGGTATGCACCACTAATATCTCCTAAAGTGGGAAACTTTGAGGGTATGGAACCCTAATATCTTCTAAAGAGGGTCCCTTTGATGGTATGTGTATGTGGGTGCCTTTAGCAGAAAAAGATTCCGAATCACTGCTTTAGGGAATGCATTACTGTGTATAATTGTTGAAGTGCATACCAGCAGACAAATTCCTGCATTG
Source organism: Rhinophrynus dorsalis (assembly GCA_037306005.1). Classification (NCBI taxonomy): domain Eukaryota; kingdom Metazoa; phylum Chordata; class Amphibia; order Anura; family Rhinophrynidae; genus Rhinophrynus; species Rhinophrynus dorsalis. Next base: position 239,789,033 of record CM074725.1, read on the forward strand.
CTATTGGCTACATGGAGTGCAGACAATCTCCTCCATTAGCAGCAGCTGTACTTTCGGGTATGTATTACAGTGTATAATCGCTGTAGAGCGTATCAGATGACAATCTCCTCCATTACTATGTGTGTACTTCAGGGTATGCAGTGTATGATCGCTATAGTGTATTCTGACAGACAGTCTCCTCCATCGTCACTCACTGCACAACAGGGTTTGCAGTGCAGTGTATGGTTACTGTAGTGAACAGAGGGCAGTCTTCTCTATCTCCAGTGGTTTCACATCAGGGTATGCAGTGCAGTGTATGGTTACTGTAGTGAATAACAGAGGGCAATCTTCTCTATCTCCAGTGGTTTCACATCAGGGTATGCAGTGCAGTGTATGGTTACTGTAGTGAATAACAGAGGGCAATCTTCTCTATCTCCAGTGGTTTCACATCAGGGTATGCAGTGCAGTGTATGGCTACTGGAGTGAATAACAGAGGACAATCTTCTCTATCTCCAGTGGTTTCACATCAGGGTATACAGTGCAGTGTATGGTTACTGTAGTGAATAACAGAGGGCAATCTTCTCTATCTCCAGTGGTTTCACATCAGGGTATGCAGTGCAGTGTATGGCTACTGGAGTGAATAACAGAGGACAATCTTCTCTACCTCCAGTGGTTTCATATCAAGGTATACAGTGCAGTGTATGGTTGCTATAGTGAATAAGAGAGGACAATCTTCTCTATCTCCAGTGGTTTCATATCAGGGTATACAGTGCAGTGTATGGTTACTATAGTGAATAACAGAGGACAATCTTCTCTGTCTCCAGTGGTTTCACATCAGGGTATGCAGTGCAGTGTATGGTTACTGTAGTGAATAACAGAGGGCAATCTTCTCTATCTCCAGTGGTTTCACATCAGGGTATGCAGTGCAGTGTATGGCTACTGGAGTGAATAACAGAGGACAATCTTCTCTACCTCCAGTGGTTTCATATCAAGGTATACAGTGCAGTGTATGGTTGCTGTAGTGAATAACAGAGGACAATCTTCTCTATCTCCAGTGGTTTCATATCAGGGTATACAGTGCAGTGTATGGTTACTATAGTGAATAACAGAGGACAATCTTCTCTATAGTTAGTGGTTTCACATCAGGTTTGCAGTGCAGTGTATGGTTACTGTAGTGAATAACAGAGGACAATCTTCTCTATCTCTAGTGGTTTCATATCAGGTATGCAGTGCAGTGTATGGTTACTGTAGTGAATAACAGAGGTCAATCTTCTCTATCTCCAGTGGTTTCACATCAGGGTATGCAGTGCAGTGTATGGTTACTGTAGTGAATAACAGAGGACAATCTTCTCTGTCTCCAGTGGTTTCACATCAGGTTATGCAGTGCAGTGTATGGTTACTGTAGTGAATGAGATAGGACAATCTTCTCTATCTCCAGTGGTTTCACATCAGGGTATGCAGTGCAGTGTATGGTTACTGTAGTGAATGAGAGAGGACAATCTTCTCTATCTCCAGTGGTTTCACATCAGGGTATACAGTGCAGTGTATGGTTACTGTAGTGAATGAGAGAGGACAATCTTCTCTATCTCCAGTGGTTTCACATCAGGGTATGCAGTGCAGTGTATGGTTACTGTGGTGAATAACAGAGGACAATCTTCTCTATCTCCAGTGGTTTCAGATCAGGGTATGCAGTGCAGTGTATGGTTACTGTAGTGAATAACAGAGGACAATCTTCTCTATCTCTAGTGGTTTCATATCAGGTATGCAGTGCAGTGTATGGTTATTGTAGTGAATAACAGAGGTCAATCTTCTCTATCTCCAGTGGTTTCATATCAGGTATGCAGTGCAGTGTATGGTTATTGTAGTGAATAACAGAGGTCAATCTTCTCTATCTCCAGTTGTTTCACATCAGGTATGCAGTGCAGTGTATGGTTACTGTAGTGAATAACAGAGGTCAATCTTCTCTATCTCTAGTGGTTTCATATCAGGTATGCAGTGCAGTGTATGGGTATTGTAGTGAATAACAGAGGTCAATCTTCTCTATCTCCAATGGTTTCACATCAGGTATGCAGTGCAGTGTATGATTACTGTAGTGAATAACAGAGGATAATCTTCTCTATCTCCAGTGGTTTCACATCAGGTTTGCAGTGCAGTGTATGGTTACTGTAGTGAATAACAGAGGACAATCTTCTCTATCTCTAGTGGTTTCATATCAGGTATGCAGTGCAGTGTATGGTTACTGTAGTGAATGAGAGAGGACAATCTTCTCTGTCTCCAGTGGTTTCACATCAGAGTATGCAGTGCAGTGTATGGTTACTGTAGTGAATGAGAGAGGACAATCTTGTCTGTCTCCAGTGGTTTCACATCAGGGTATGCAGTGCAGTGTATGGTTACTGTAGTGAATAACAGAGGACAATCTTCTCTATCTCCAGTGGTTTCAGATCAGGGTATGCAGTGCAGTGTATGGTTACTGTAGTGAATAACAGAGGACAATCTTCTCTATCTCCAGTGCTTTCATATCAGGTATGCAGTGCAGTGTATGGTTACTGTAGTGAATCACAGAGGGCAATCTTCTCTATCTCCAGTGCTTTCATATCAGGTATGCAGTGCAGTGTATGGTTACTGTAGTGAATAACAGAGGACAATCTTCTCTATCTCCAGTGGTTTCAGATCAGGGTATGCAGTGCAGTGTATGGTTACTGTAGTGAATAACAGAGGACAATCTTCTCTATCTCCAGTGCTTTCATATCAGGTATGCAGTTCAGTGTATGGTTAGTGAATCACAGAGGGCAATCTTCTCTATCTCCAGTGCTTTCATATCAGGTATGCAGTGCAGTGTATGGTTACCATAGTGAATAACAGAGGACAATCTTCTCTATCTCCAGTGGTTTCATATCAGGGTATGCAGTGCAGTGTATGGTTACTGTAGTGAATAAGAGAGGACAATCTTCTCTGTCTCCAGTGCTTTCATATCAGGTATGCAGTGCAGTGTATGGTTACTGTAGTGAATAACAGAGGGCGATCTTCTCTATCTCCAGTGGTTTCATATCAGGGTATACAGTGCAGTGTATGGTTACTGTAGTGAATAACAGAGGACAATCTTCTCTTTCTCCAGTGCTTTCATATCAGGTATGCAGTGCAGTGTATGGTTACCGTAGTGAATAACAGAGGACAATCTTCTCTATCTCCAGTGGTTTCATATCAGGGTATGCAGTGCAGTGTATGGTTACTGTAGTGAATAAGAGAGGACAATCTTCTCTGTCTCCAGTGCTTTCATATCAGGTATGCAGTGCAGTGTATGGATACTGTAGTGAATAACAGAGGACAATCTTCTCTATCTCCAGTGCTTTCATATCAGGTATGCAGTGCAGTGTATGGTTACTGTAGTGAATAACAGAGGACAATCTTCTCTTTCTCTAGTGCTTTCATATCAGGTATGCAGTGCAGTGTATGGTTACTGTAGTGAATAACAGAGGATAATCTTCTCTATCTCCAGTGGTATCACATCAGGGTATGCAGTGCAGTGTATGGTTACTGTAGTGAATGAGAGAGGACAATCTTCTCTATCTCTAGTGGTATCACATCAGGTTTGCAGTGCAGTGTATGGTTACCGTAGTGAATAACAGAGGACAATCTTCTCTGTCTCCAGTGGTTTCACATCAGGGTGTGCAGTGTATGGTTACTGTAGTGAATAACAGAGGACAATCTTATCTATCTCCAGTGGTTTCATATCAGGTATACAGTGCAGTGTATGGTTACTGTAGTGAATAACAGAGGACAATCTTCTCTATCTCCAGTGGTTTCACATCAGGTATGCAGTGCAGTGTATGGTTACTGTAGTGAATAACAGAGGACAATCTTCTCTATCTCCAGTGGTTTCATATCAGGTATACAGTGCAGTGTATGGTTACTGTAGTGAATAACAGAGGACAATCTTCTCTATCTCCAGTGGTTTCATATCAGGGTATGCAGTGCAGTGTATGGTTGCTGTAGTGAATAACAGAGGACAATCTTCTCTATCTCCAGTGGTTTGACATCAGGGTATGCAGTGCAGTGTATGGTTACCGTAGTGAATAACAGAGGACAATCTTCTCTATCTCCAGTGGTTTCATATCAGGGTATGCAGTGCAGTGTATGGTTACTGTAGTGAATAAGAGAGGACAATCTTCTCTGTCTCCAGTGCTTTCATATCAGGTATGCAGTGCAGTGTATGGTTACTGTAGTGAATAACAGAGGACAATCTTCTCTTTCTCCAGTGCTTTCATATCAGGTATGCAGTGCAGTGTATGGTTACCGTAGTGAATAACAGAGGACAATCTTCTCTATCTCCAGTGGTTTCATATCAGGGTATGCAGTGCAGTGTATGGTTACTGTAGTGAATAAGAGAGGACAATCTTCTCTGTCTCCAGTGCTTTCATATCAGGTATGCAGTGCAGTGTATGGTTACTGTAGTGAATAACAGAGGACAATCTTCTCTATCTCCAGTGCTTTCATATCAGGTATGCAGTGCAGTGTATGGTTACTGTAGTGAATAACAGAGGACAATCTTCTCTTTCTCCAGTGCTTTCATATCAGGTATGCAGTGCAGTGTATGGTTACTGTAGTGAATAACAGAGGATAATCTTCTCTATCTCCAGTGGTATCACATCAGGGTATGCAGTGCAGTGTATGGTTACTGTAGTGAATGAGAGAGGACAATCTTCTCTATCTCTAGTGGTATCACATCAGGTTTGCAGTGCAGTGTATGGTTACCGTAGTGAATAACAGAGGACAATCTTCTCTATCTCCAGTGGTTTCACATCAGGGTATGCAGTGCAGTGTATGGTTACTGTAGTGAATAACAGAGGACAATCTTATCTATCTCCAGTGGTTTCATATCAGGTATACAGTGCAATGTATGGTTACTGTAGTGAATAATAGAGGACAATCTTCTCTATCTCCAGTGGTTTCACATCAGGTATGCAGTGCAGTGTATGGTTACTGTAGTGAATAACAAAGGACAATCTTCTCTATCTCCAGTGGTTTCACATCAGGTATGCAGTGCAGTGTATGGTTACTGTAGTGAATAACAGAGGACAATCTTCTCTATCTCCAGTGGTTTCATATCAGGTATGCAGTGCAGTGTATGGTTACTGTAGTGAATAACAGAGGACAATCTTCTCTATCTCCAGTGGTTTCATATCAGGTATGCAGTGCAGTGTATGGTTACTGTAGTGAATAACAGAGGACAATCTTCTCTATCTCCAGTGGTTTCATATCAGGGTATGCAGTGCAGTGTATGGTTGCTGTAGTGAATAACAGAGGACAATCTTCTCTATCTCCAGTGGTTTGACATCAGGGTATGCAGTGCAGTGTATGGTTACTGTAGTGAATAACAAAGGACAATCTTCTCTATCTCCAGTGGTTTCACATAATGGTTTGCAGAGCAGTGTATGGTTACTGTAGTGAGTAACAGAGGACAATCTTCTCTATCTCCAGTGGTTTCACATCAGGGTTTGCAGTGCAGTGTATGGTTACTGTAGTGAATAACAGAGGACAATCTTCTCTGTCTCCAGTGGTTTCACATCAGGTATGCAGTGCAGTGTATGGTTACTGTAGTGAATAACAGAGGACAATCTTCTCTATCTCCAGTGGTTTCACATCAGGTATACAGTGCAGTGTATGGTTACTGTAGTGAATAACAGAGGACAATCTTCTCTATCTCCAGTGGTTTCACATAATGGTTTGCAGAGCAGTGTATGGTTACTGTAGTGAGTAACAGAGGGCAATCTTCTCTATCTCCAGTGGTTTCACATCAGGGTATGCAGTGCAGTGTATGGTTACTGTAGTGAATAACAGAGGGCAATCGTCTCTATCTCCAGTGGTTTCACATCAGGGTATGCAGTGCAGTGTATGGTTACTGTAGTGAATAACAGAGGGCAATCGTCTCTATCTCCAGTGGTTTCACATCAGGTATGCAGTGCAGTGTATGATTACTGGAGTGAGTAACAGAGGACAGTCTTCTCTATCTCCAGTGGTTTCACATCAGGGTATGCAGTGCAGTGTATTGTCGCTATACTGAATACTGGTGCACATACGCCACCATTGCTAGAACATTTGTACCAGCAATCCACTCCTGTGCCGTAGTGTAACATCACACCATTTTCTACATGCCATGGTTAGTACGTAATGATAAACAATGCATAGAGAAAATGTCCATAGACTAATTCACTGCTCTTCTCTTAGCATGAGTGGAGTTAACCCTTGGAATGCCAGAGGGGTAAGCAACGTTTTGCACAGCAATGTGTTTCGTATCCCTCTGGCACTCAAAGGGTTAAGGGCAGAATTTTTAATGTAAGTAGCTTAGTAAATTTGCATTAGGCAAGCTTGTGCCTGATTTAGCCTGGAATTGTATTTGTACATCTCTGTCTTAAATCCCATAAATGCAAAGCAATTCATAAGAGACCTCTAGCATTCAAGGGGTTAAAAGTTGTGTTTAATGGGAATTCAGTGAATTTTTTTTTTATTACTCCCCTTTGGTACAGTTGGTTTGGTTCAGAATTGCTCCCATTAATCTCAGGATATCTGTCATGGCGTTCCAGTGGTTGACCCTTGTGTGTCATCTCTCACTCCTTGCCGGCCTTTGCCCAGTAATAACCCACAGCTTCAGTACAATTTCTTCCATCAGAGGAAACTCTTCCCTAATACACAGATCAGTATTTCCGATGTTCCCTACAAGGCTGACTGAAGTCACTTGTGCGCTCATTGTTCTTGTGATTCCAGGAAACCTAAGCGGGCGAGAGCTTCCCAAGATGGAGGTAAATGGGCACTGGATTTTACAGAGACGAGTAAGAGTGGCAAGAAAAAATAGCTCAGGCCATCCCTAAGGGGAGATAGTCTGTGAAATTATTGTTATTATTATTATCATCCTCAAAAAATCACTTGGGTGTTAGAGAGGTCTCAGATGTGTTGCTTGAAAAATGGGTTAAGTACTCTGTAGGATCCACGGGGTTAACTGTAAAGTGACAAAATATCCACAGTGCTTTAAAGTGGAACAATGACTAGAGGCATGTGTTCCTCTTAAATGAATAGCAATGTTTTATTATGACTTTTTTTAGCATGTTTTCTGTTGAGAAGATGTGTAATTAAGAAGATATTATAGCTCAAAGAAGACCACAAAATGCATTTTGCTATTTTTATGTGGGGAGAATTTTGGGTCACTGACCAAAGCTTTCCACAGACGAGAAGTTTGAGCTGTAATAGCATTTGAATAAAGCATCTTGCAGAAATAGGCATATTATTATTTTACTAGGTATGATGCATTCTTACTTAGGTAAGTCCTTCTGTTACACACAGTAATTATATAGATATAGATGATTCCTGTATGATGGACTCCTACCTAGGTAAGTCCTTCTGTTACACACAGTAATTATATAGATACACCTGACTGCTGTATGATGGACTCCTACCTAGGTAAGTGCTTCTGTTACACACAGTAATTATATAGATATACCTGACTGCTGTATGATGCACTCTTACTTAGGTAAGTCCTTCTGTTACACACAGTAATTATATAGATATAGATGATTCCTGTATGATGGACTCCTACCTAGGTAAGTGCTTCTGTTACACGCAGTAATTATATAGATACACCTGACCGCTGTATTATGGACTCCTACCTAGGTAAGTTCTTCTGTTACACACAGTAATTATATAGATATACCTGACTGCTGTATGATGCACTCCTACCTAGGTAAGTGCTTCTGTTACACACATTAATTATATAGATACACCTGACTGCTGTATGATGGACTCCTACCTATGTAAGTGCTTCTGTTACACACAGTAATTATATCGATATACCTGACTGCTGTATGATGGACTCCTATCTAGGTAAGTGTTTCTGTTACACACAGTAATTTTATGTCAGAACGGAGGCTTCATATTATGCATTAATTCTCTCCACTGCTTCCTCTAGCAGCAAAGGGATCTTTATTGAACATACAAAGAAAAAAACTTCTTGTAACCCATAGCAACCCCCCAGCCAATGATACTGAGTCCCAAGTTATAAGAGGGGTTGTACACTCCCAGAAGTCCCTCTTTCTTTGCTGCTTCCTACAGATAAGTACACCTGCTGTTAACGTTTTCTGACTATCCATTGGTACACCTGAGGTGACTGTTTTTTTTTTTCCTTTCAGTTGTCCTCAGGATACTCATGGGTGTAGAGAACTTTATTTTTGTTATATTATATATTTCTTAATTTAATGTATTGTTTTATTCTTTATTCATTTATTGATTTTAGTTCCTGTGTTATTATTTTAATGTGGAAGTTTCTTTCCTTCTTTTTGTCTCCCTTCCTTTTCACTTTCTAGCCAATCTTAACCTTTAGGTCGTCTGGCTCAGTTATATGTTGTTTTAATTTTGCTCCTTGTCACAGCTAAAAATTTGCGCTTGGTCTAGCTGTGCCGTCTTCCATAGCGCGGGTATCTCTTACCTCAGATTCAGTTGGTCTCGCACCGCGCGGCTGTTACTTCCGGGTTTCAGCCGTGCATGCGCGCGCTCATGTCATAGCCTTCAGAGCTCCGGCAGCCGACATTTTAGATTCTGTCTCGTCAGAATCACTCGGCTGCTTGGCGTTGGCAGGTGTGTTTCCTTTAACTTCTACACTATAGTTCCCCTTTTACATATACAATATAAATATATAATTTATATTTTCAGCGCTTTTTTCCTGCGCTTCATAATAACTTTCTGACAATAATTTCTCTGCCAATATGTCAGCTTCTGAAGGAGAATGCCCAGAGTTTGATGATGCCCATGAGTTTCCACCAGCCCAGGTCTGTGGGGCCCCTGCTCCCTCTACCCTTAATGAAAACCAACCTACTGATCTACCTTCAGTATTACAGGCTGGATCTATACAATTTAACAGGTTTATTGAGCTTTCTATGCAATCTGCTCTGCAGAAATTTTCTTCTTCCTTTGCTCAATCGTTTGCTTCAGCAATGAAGGGTTCAGGCACTTCAGGGTCCCTTAGTTTTGGTGAACCTATTTCTGGTGGTATCAGTGGGTCCTCAAAAAACTCTGGGGTTCATTCGGAACCTGTTTCTTTCCGCACCCAAAGTGGGGGAAAATGTGCACAGAAACGGCGACACATTTCTGATCAAAGCCCCAAAAGGGATAGCGCTATTTCACTCAATATGGGTGATCTTGATCAGTGTGGTTTAATCCCACATGCTGGATCCTCTCCCCCGGAGGACACCAATGGGGGTATATTGAACCTGAGGAGGTTACAACCTACTAACACTAAGAACCTGCGGAGGTCAAAACCGAATTCATACCGTTCTTCCTCTTCTGAGGAGTCTTCGGACGAGGATTGGGCTCCATCTAATGTGGAAGAGGTAGACTCTGACGAGTCGCAACCAAAAAAGCGCAAATCCGAATCTACGGACCTTTCTGATATTCCCTCTACCTCCACTACCCCTCCCCTTACGGATGCTCTTGGTGAGCCTATGTTCGATCCCGAGGGTATAAAACATCCCCGCTCCTCGGAATGGACTCCGAGACCTCACATAGCAAAATATTTGGAGGCTTGGGTCCGTAAGCCCATTAGTAGAGCGACTAGGTCCAAGTTGCGGGCAGAATGTCCTCGCCCAGTAATTGCTAACAAAGTTTGTGAAACACCGGAGTTAGACTCCAAAATGGTCCAATTCATTGCTAAATCGGGGAAAGACCCCCGGAAAGGGGTTGATCAGGCACTCAAATCATGCCAGGATAAACTCCTGGATTGCTTGGGACCCCTCACAAAAATTTTTGAAATATCTGAAGATGCGCTACAGACGGGTTCTCCTGTAGATGTCCATGTATTACGTGGATGGATACAGAGAGCCATTTGTATGATTGGTAATGCCAATACGGCTCTAGCATCGGAGCGACGGCGGTCTCTCCTCCTTCGCATCGATCCCAAACTCGCTGATATGGCAAATACAGAACCTGGCCCGGCGGCTCAAGGTCAACTTTTTGGGGACTCATTCATTAAGGATTTAGCCAAATTCGTGTCCTCTTTTACAGCCCTAGATAAGGCTCAAAGCTCTTTAAGAAAGGTGTTCCGTCCCAAAATTTTTGACAGGGCCGGGAGAGGTAGGGGCCGCTCTTCCGGCCGAGCCTGCCAACGCCAGCAACCACAGTTTCAGGCTCCATCCCTCTTTACCTATCGGGGTCAAAATCCACAAGACCCAAGGAACCAGGGACCTTTCTTTCCACCACGTGGACGGTCCTGGAGGGCTTGATCTGGCAGAGGATATTCCCGAGGTCGCCCTTACTCTGGTGAGTATGATTCCTCACTCCCTTTCTTCCCCTGTTCGGGTAGGCGGCAGATTAGATCATTTTTTCCATCATTGGTGCGGTCTGACTGCGGATCCTTGGATCCTTCAAACGGTTCAGGGGTTTCACATAGAATTCTTCGCCCCTCCATGTCAAAAGGTGTTGCCCCCCCCTTTTCGTTTCTCAGGGATGGACGCCACACTGGTGGACAAAGAGATATCCACCTTACAAATGAAAGGAGCAGTAGCTTGTTCGTCCAACTTCCCTGTCGGGTTCGTAAGCAATATCTTTCTCGTCAGAAAGAAAGATTCCGGCTTCAGACCGGTAATCAACCTGCGGGCTCTCAACGACTATGTGCTATACCGTCACTTCAAGATGGAGGGTATCCATCTTTTACGGGACCTTCTCCTTCCAGCAGATTGGATGGTGAAGATCGACCTTCAGGATGCTTACCTGACGGTTCCTATGGCCCCTTCGTCTCAAATTTTCCTACGTTTCATTTGGCGGGACAGGATTTGGCAGTTCACTTGCCTTCCTTTTGGTTTGTCCTCTGCTCCTTGGTGCTTCACGAAGCTCCTGAAACCCGTCGTTGCTTATTTACGCAGCCGGGGTTTCCGTTTAATTATTTACCTGGACGACATGTTGATAATATCACAGGACCCCAATACTTTGATCGAACAAGCGAATACCACAATTCAACTACTTTCCAATCTGGGGTTCCTGATCAACTGGGAAAAGTTCCAGTTGGTACCGTCTCAATGCATGGAATTTTTGGGCTTCGTGGTGGATTCCAAAGAAGCCTCTCTGAGCCTTCCCGGGTCCAAGATTCGGGCTATACGCAAGGAAATTCGTTACATTCTCCGCCAGGACCGAATTTCTCTTTGTCTCTTGGCACGGGTGGTGGGCCTTCTGGCCGCCTCGATTCAAGCGATTTTTCCGGGACCTCTGCACTATCGCGCCCTTCAACGTCTAAAGGCTCTTCATCTGCGACGAGGTCTAGGATACGCCGATCTCATCGCCCTTTCTTCCAACGCTCGAGAGGAGCTTCTTTGGTGGCTCAAGCACCTCGATGCCTGGAATGGCAGGGCCATTTTTGGCGTCATTCCAGATATCGTTATAGAGTCCGACGCCAGCCTTTTGGGTTGGGGTGCTCGTCTGGGAGATCTCTCTACCGGTGGCAAGTGGTCCCCAGAAGAAGCATCTCTTCACATCAATTGTCTAGAGCTACTAGCGGGATCCTTTGCACTGAAGAGTCTGACGAAGGATCACGTAAAATGCTGCGTCCTGTTGAAGATGGACAATGTCTCCGCGGTACGGTACATCAACCGTCTCGGAGGTACGAGATCCAAGCAACTAGCGGAATTAGCCAAAGATTTTTGGCATTTCTGCCTAGATCGGGATATCACTGTGGTGGCAGAACATTTACCTGGACTTTCCAACGCGGTTGCGGACTGGAACTCCAGATATTTGACCGATCACAGCGATTGGATGCTTCACTCCGACGTTTTTGCTTCGCTTCACCACATTTGGGGCCCGTTTGTCATCGATCTTTTTGCCTCTCGTCTGAATCGTCGGATCCCACGATTTTTCAGCTGGCGCCCGGATCCGGAAGCTTTAGCGACGGACACGTTCCTGCAATCCTGGATGCCGGGGATAAACTATGCTTTTCGCCCGTTCGCCATGATTCCTCGAACTCTTTTGACGATTCGTCGACAACAGGCAACAGTGGAGGGCTGTTCAGGCTGGAGGTCGCTTGGAAGATATTCTCCGGGCCGCTGATTGGTCCAGGGAGTCTACTTTTAAGAATTTTTATTGTAAACCTGTGGAACATGTTGCTTCTACTGTGGTATCTCAACTTTGATTGATTGTTTAATGTGCTTTAAACTTGCATAATATGAAGCCTCCGTTCTGACATAAAATTTGTGGATTTTCCTAACAGAGTGTGAAGGAAAGTCAGAATTTTATTAAGACACGGAGGCGAATATTTTCCCTCCCTTTTCCCTCCCTTTCATTTATTTTTTCCTCTTTGCAGGTTGATGGCAGATGGTGTCCATTGATGGCCTCATGTTTTCTGCAGTTTGTTGGCTAGTTGGCCTAGTTTTCATCTTTAAATTGAGTGAAGACGGTTGTGAGTCGGAGTTCTTCGGTTTGGTTCCAGTGTCGTTGCAGAATTACAGAAAGACAGTCAGCAAGCAAGAAAGAGGGACTTCTGGGAGTGTACAACCCCTCTTATAACTTGGGACTCAGTATCATTGGCTGGGGGGTTGCTATGGGTTACAAGAAGTTTTTTTCTTTGTATGTTCAATAAAGATCCCTTTGCTGCTAGAGGAAGCAGTGGAGAGAGTTAATGCATAATATTCGCCTCCGTGTCTTAATAAAATTCTGACTTTCCTTCACACTCTGTTAGGAAAATCCACGAATTATATAGATACACCTGACTGCTGTATGATGGACTCCTACCTAGGTAAGTGCTTCTGTTACAAACAGTAATTATATACACCCGACTGCTGTATGATGGACTCCTACCTACGTAAGCGCTTCTGTTACACACAGTAATTATACAGATACACCTGACTGCTGTATGATGGACTCCTACCTAGGTAAGTGTTTCTGTTACACACAGTAATTATACAGATACACCTGACTGCTGTATGATGGACTCCTACCTAGGTAAGTGCTTCTGTCACACACAGTAATTATACAAATACACCTCACTGTTTTATGATGGACTCCAACCTAGGTAAGTGCTTCTGTTACACACAGTAATTATACAGATACACCTGACTGCTGTATGATGGACTCTTATCTAGGTAAGTGCTTCTGTTACACACAGTAATTATATAGATACACCTGACTGTTGTATGATGGACTCCTACCTAGGTAAGTACTTCTGTTACACACAGTAATTATATAGATACACCTGACTGCTGTATGATGGACTCCTACCTAGGTAGGTGCTTCTGTTACACACAGTAATTATATAGATACACCTGACTGCTGTATGATGGACTCCTACCTAGGTAGGTACTTCTGTTACACATGGTAATTATATAGATACACCTGACTGCTGTATGATGGACTCCTACCTAGGTAGGTACTTCTGTTACACACAGTAATTATATAGATACACCTGACTGCTGTATGATGGACTCCTACCTAGGTAAGTGCTTCCGTTAAACAAATTAAGAGCCACTTATTCTGGTATATGCAAACTATATGAAATTCATTTTAACAGACAGTAGGATAGGGGTCTTCAAATTTGGCTCTCCAGCTACTGGTGACTACAACTACCATAATTCCCCAACCCAGACAGGTCAAATTAGAGGCATATTAGAGCGGGGGGTGAGCAGTCTGAAGCGCTCAGGCTATTGCTAAACAGGCATTCCAATCACCCTCCAGAAGAGTCATAGAATAACACAGAAACTGGAACATTTTTCGCACTGGAGACGTTATATCCTCTTTATTACCTATCACACCTTAGTGAATTTGTCCCAGATATTTTACAGACATCTTCACATTTAAAAAAAAAATAATAAGTTACATATTTTCTACAACTTTTATTTCAGATTTGCCAGTCTTATAGTCCATAGTAAATGGAAAAATACTAGTGGCTGATGTTAAAAATATTCCTACTTTTCATTGCTTATGTTTTACTAAAAATATAAATTGCTTACTTAAAACTGGTAGCTGTTTAACAGATAATGAATATTTGTAATTTTTTTTTTTTATGCCAAAAAACAGTTCTAGAGCGGCTAAATGAGGGGTTGAGTAATGTGGCTCTCCAGCTGTTCTTGTTTTTCAACTCAACTCATGGGCCAGAGGAAGATGATGGTGGGGAATGCAGCCCCATAGCTGAAGAGCCACATGTTGCCAAGTGGTGAGGTGATTTATCTTACTTTGGGTGGCAGCTTTTAAGGATTTGGCAGTAGCATTATGTCAAAGAGCAGTAAAATTTTTAATGGAAAATATATTTATCGTCATTTTTTTCCTGATGAAGACAAACAAGGATATTTCCAGCGCTGGTAGATATTTAAAGGAGCAGTAAACTTTTATTTATGAAAATACATATTTTATAGAGCATTTCCTGCTGAACAAGGTCATCCCCACTGCTCTCAGATGTTTTATTCAAAACGTATAGCAGTTCAAATAACTGGGAAATTAATTTACTGTGTTTACTTCCTGATTGTTCTGACAGGAAGTGAATTTACTGTGTTTACTTCCTGATAGTTCTGACAGGAAGTGAATTTACTGTGTTTACTTCCTGATAGTTCTAACTAACAGGAAGTGACAGGCAGTTTCTATCATAGTCTATGGAGAATTGTATATCTCTGACTTTTCTGACTTTCCTCTCCATTAGAATCTAACAGGAAAACTAATTAGAATTTGACCACTAGAGGGCACTGCTAATGTAAAAAACATGGATTTAAACTGTAATAACTCTGGAAATATAAATCTCTTGGCAGTGGGAGTACCCTTATCTTTCTCAATAGGAAAATCCCTACCATATATATTTTTTCATAAAAAAAGTTTACTGCTCCTTTAATTGAAAGGGATAGTAATGTCTATATTAAAGTTTAGCTCTGAGTTTTCTATGTGTTTTTTATAAGATGTAGTGCTATTTTTAATTACTTACAGTTTTGTAGTTCAAAAGATAATCAGGCTGACAGGATCCCCCTCCTGCCCGTTCTGGTTGTGTCATGCTGCCTCTTTGTCTGGTCAGGATGGAGAGCGGCAAGGGACAGTCTTCAGTAAGGAAAAGGAAAATCCGTCCCTCCTTTGTCGGGGGTGGGGTGGGGGGTGCAGAGTTTTCTTATACTTACTGTGTGAAGATTGTCCCTCACTGCATGCGTCCGATCATGAGACTGAATTGTAGCTCTAAGGGGAGGCTGCCAGAAGGGGCAAGAGTGGGATCCTTTCAGCTTGAATATCTTTTGGACTACAGAACTGTAAGTAATTAAACATAGCTCTACATAGCGCTAAACCTTAATAAAGACATTAATATCCCTTTAACTCTTTGGGTGTCAGAGAGGTCTCCAACGAGTTGCAAAAAGCTATTACAGGTCAAACTGCAGTTTACTATTGTGGTCAACAGAAGGTGCTGTTGTAATCACTTAGTATGGAAAGCCTTAGTCAGCGCCTCCAGTGCTCAAATACAATGTATTATTATTTTTTTTTAAATGTGCTTTCTTGACACCATTTGACACAGTTGTTTACAAATAATGATAGGTCTGAGCTCTTGTTTTATTTAAAGGGATAGTAATACTTAAAATATAAAAAACAATATGTTGTAGGGTTTATCCCCCTGAGTAAAACAAGGAAACTCCCACTGCTGAAAAGTGTTGTATTCAAAAGTTATTAAAGCTCAAATTTGAAATTTTTTAGGTGCAATATCACAGAGGCCTGAAATTGTACTGTGGCGCTGTTGCTACACCGTCCAATGGAGATTTATGGTCCCAGTACCAGAGCTGTCCATAGGATGGTGTAGCAACAGCGCCACTGTACAATTTCAGGCCACTGTGATATTGCACCTAAAAATTTCAACTTTGAGCTTTAATAACTTTTGAATACAAGACCTTTCAGCAGTGGGAGTACTCTTGTTTTACTCAGGGGGATAAACCCTACAACATATGTTTTTTTACATTTTAAGTATTACTATCCCTTTAACAGGAAAAGTAATATTTAGTAACATAGATTATGAGGTTGAAAAAAGGAATCAAGATCAGCCTTTGCCGGATCGCAACAGAGGAATGCAAACTCCCCCAATATTGTTGAAGCTATTTCCTATTAGGCCCAAAGAGGTTTAAATGGAAAGTAATGGAGAGTAACTGCAACTGACTGCGAAGTGGGTGGAGTTACAAGGGAACTTATCGAGCCCTGAAGACTAGCCTCTGTTCCCGGGGACTGGTGATTAATTATAAAAATGCAAAGTCACTGGGTTAGATGCAGAGAATTTATTATTGGATATTTTTTTCAAGGTGGAAGACATTTTGTTATTTGCTTGACTCAAGAGGTTCAGACTCCTCCCACTGAAGTCTTCTTAGATAGCAGCACATCAGTGGGAGGAGTTTGGGAACCTGCACTCTGGAAACAAAGATTCATGTCTGCTTCTGTGAACAGGATATCCAGTACTAATTAAAACTAATTTTGTAGAACCAATGCACATAGAATTGATCCATAGAGGCCATTCGGATTTTCTGCCCAGAATTAGGTAAGAGCGTGGGTGTGTGTATGGAGGAGGGATTATTATTGGGAGATGTTCGTGATACTTATCACAAAATATAATCTTGGAGATAGTGATTTATTATGTACTAATATATAATAAAAAACAAACTTACAATGAATTCCATGTAGGAAATCTACAATACTTTATTGTTGTGGAAAAAAGGTACTTATTATAACTGTAGTTACAGTGTTAAATATTTAATTATTTACTGCCATAATCTCCAGGGGCATATTAATATGAATCTATAGCATCTGAGTATGTGGCTCTTAACATTTCATTCCCTTGGATGATAGACAGTTCTCCAACACAATGCTTCACAATGCACTGGAGACCTTTCTAGTATCCAAGGGGTTAAAGTAAAGACTCACCAAGGCACGAGTGGTATACATCAATGGGTTCTCAAACTGTGCTCAGAGGAAGCCCAATGGTTCAGTGAATAAGTACAAGGGATTCCACAGAACAATGGAACAAGGCTGCGGTGTCAGACAGTGTATGTGTGGTTCTGTGACTACCAGTAGAACAAGGCTGGGGTGTCAGACAGTGTAAATGTGTGGGTCTGTGACTACCAGTGGACAGTAGAACAAGGCTGGGGTGTCAGACAGTGTAAATGTGTGAGTCTGTGACTAACAGTGGACAGTGGAACAAGGCTGGAGTGTCAGACAGTGTGTGCGGTTCTGTGACTAACAGTGGAACAAGACTGGGGTGTCAGACAGTGTATGTGTGGGTCTGTGACTAACAGTGGACAGTGGAACAAGGCTGGAGTGTCAGACAGTGTGTGCGGTTCTGTGACTAACAGTGGAACAAGGCTGGGGTGTCAGACAATGTATGTGTGGGTCTGTGACTAACAGTGGACAGTGGAACAAGACTGGGGTGCCAGACAGTGTATGTGTGGGTCTGTGACTAACAGTGGACAGTGGAACAAGGCTGGGGTGTCAGACAGTGTGTGCGGTTCTGTGAGTACCAGTGGAACAACACTGGGGAGTCAGAAAGTGTATGTGTGTAGTACTGTGACTGGCTTTTAAATGGGCAGTCTTTGTTCAAAATGGTTCCCATACTACAATTGGCTAGAATGTGGGGTTACACAACTCCCTGCCAATCAGCTTCTAGCAGGTTCGTCAGCCCTCCCGCTAGAAGCTGATTGGCTGCTAGGTGCGTAACCCCACATCCAAGACAATTGTAGCATGGGAACCATCCATCTGCGTGGCTCGGGCAATGGCCCGAGAGGTATCTGTGTGTGTGTGGGGGGGACTTTTACTCTGTCTTCCTGCCTCTGCTGACAGCGGTGGCAGCGGTGATGGTGACAAAGTACAGTTACGGCAAATCTCTGGGGGTAATTCTTATTTGAACTTTTTTTTTTTATTTATAGTGACATTACTTTTTGGAAAAGGAGGAAGATACCAAGATAAGAAGATGACAGGAGATAGAAGATTAAAGAAGAATACTTTCAGAGGATGACCAGGGTGCTGAAGACGCTGCTGGACAGCAGAATTATAGGTAAGTGCTTTTTTTTCAGGGATGGTGGTAGTTTTAGTGGAATTAACCCTGTGAGTGCCAGTAAGGTGTACAATGCTCTGCAATGTGTGCAATGTAAGCAGGGTGCTGGAGGAGAGGAGAGCGAGAGGGGGCATATGACAGAAACATTCAAATACATCAAGGGATTCAACAAAGTGCAGGAGGTAAGTACATTTCAAAGGAGTAAAAATGTTAGGACAAGAGGACATAGTCTAAAACTATGGAACAGCCTACCAGCAGAAGTGGTAGATGTTGGGGAAAAAGCTATATCCTATAATCTTATAGTTAGTGTATAATTAAAGGGGTCCCCTATTGTGTAGAGAGAGAGCTCTCATACAGAATTACCTGTAAGTTGTATGTATGTCACTTACATGTTATTGCTGTTTTGCTGTGTTATTTTAAATAATAACCAATCTATAATTTGGAACAACTGTGTCACTGTTGCATTATTTATAACCTTTTTGAATTTCCCTTACATAGAGGTTAATACAGTGAGGTAATGTAAGCATGCATTCGATAGGCATAAGCCTGTCCTGAACAGAAGGACCAAATAACGTTTGAGGGTTTTACAGTATGAAAAATGGGCAGACTATATGTACGGATTCCCCAAACAGCTATATGAAGGACCAATCTAGGTAAATTCTTGTGTTAAAGGAGCACTAAACTTATTTTTATGAAAACATGTATTTTATAGAGCGTTTCCTGCTGAATAAAACAAGGTCACGCCCACTGCTGTCAGATGTTTTATTCAAAATTTATAACAGTTCAAATAATCAGGAAGTGAATTTACTGTGTTTACTTCCTGATAGTTCTAACTGACAGGAAGTGAATTTACTGTGTTTACTTCCTGATAGTTCTGACAGGAAGTGAATTTACTCTGTTTACTTCCTGATAGTTCTAACTGACAGGAAGTGACTCAGCAGTTTCTATCACATTCTATGGAGAAATGTATGTCTCTGACTTTTCTGACTTTCCTCTCCACTAGAATGTAACAGGACATCTAATTGGAATTTGACCACTAGAGGGCACTGCTAATGTAAAAAAAAACATGGGTTTAAACTGTAATAACTCTGGAAATATAAATCTCTTTGCAATGGGAGTACCCTTATTTTACTCAGTAGGAAAATCCCTACAATATATATATATTTTTCATAAAAAAGTTTACTGCTCGTTTAACCCCTTAGCGACAATGGAAGTACATGTACGTCCTCTGTGGCTGTCACTTAGTGACAGAGGACGTACATGTACATCCAGGAAATCCGGATCCCCGCGCGGCTGCACGCCGTTCGGGGACTCCTGATTCATCTAAAATAAAAAAAGTTAGATGGGCTTTAAGTGATGGCCGCCACTAAGGGGTTAAACAAACCAAGAGGCACTTATTCCCCAGGCAGTGGTAGTCAGTTGCTTTACCTCCAGTTGTTGGGAACTATGTCTCAAATCATTCCAAACACTGAATGGTCCCAACCATTGACTACCACTTCCGTAGGGTTTCTTCTTGCAGTAAATAAACTGAAAGGAACATTTCAGAGAGTGCAATATCTCGTATTATTGTTGCAGAATCCCCTGAATGATCCAGGTAGAAATAAAGATGCGGAAGACGGCTCATTCCTCTGTGTAGTGGCTCGCCTCAGAGACATTCTTCCCATTGGCTGATTCAATGGTCTTGACAAGAACAACTTTTTTTGCTCCCGGGCCTTTCACTGGAACAGGTTTCACATCGTAGTTCAAAAGACTGGCTGAATAAGCAAATTTGGCTAAAATTAGATGGACCTCATGAGTAGGAAAAAAAATAAATCTCATAATAAAATACCCCTTAAAATGAACCCGTCACCTGGATTCAAATTTATATATCCGAAAACCTCATAAAAAACTGCCGTTGTAACATGTTAGCCAGAAGACCAGCAGATGTGCAGTTTAGGAAATACTGATACTTTTATCAAAGTATCAAACTGATATTTTATCACTGATGAAGTACTGAACCAGTACGAAACGCATTGGAGGCTTTGTATTTTAGTGAAAGATATCCTATATAATAATTAGCTAAAACGTGTGTAACAACGCAGTCATGCGCAGTAGAGACTGCTCGCGCCGCGGCTGATACAGAACTGGACGCCCACACCGCGGGCAGTCCCTACTGCGCATGACTGCCCCGCGACCGCCTGGCAATGGCACTGTGGCCCGTGTAATGGGCTCTTCAACTAGTCATTAAAGGGATAGTAATACTTTGTTTTAACTTTATTTTATTTTGTAGGCATTAAAAAAACATGAAGAATGATATAAGTCTTATCACTCAAACCTTTATGGTTTGAGAGATATTCACAAGCAAAGTTTCCCCTCCCGCCCCTTTTACCTAGTGTAAGCCATCTCTTCTCAGATGTGGAATGCAGTCCATAGACCAGACAGATAACAGAAGGGGACAATCTTCTTCCTATGAGAACAATGAAATCCCTGCCCCCCTTGACAAGTTTTTCAGGTTTTTCCCTTATCTTAATTGAAGATTGTCCCTCTCTGCTATCTACCTGGGCACCTCCCTTCTGCTCTGGCTGAACAGTGTTACATCAGTAAAAGGGGCGGGAGGGGGATACTTTGTCATTGAATTACTCTTGAACTACAACTCTGACAGAACTGAAATAACACTCTCCAAGGTCCAAATACTATGATGATTAATTAGAGCTGTTTTTATTATGAAACATTACTATCCCTTTAATATAAGGCTCACCAAGCTACCTGAAAGTCGGGAGGTAAAAGCCACTTTGTTATAGAGAACACTCTGTCTGCAGTAAGAGATGGGAGAGAACAGCAATCGTATTCCAAACCAATACCGGCACCTGTTGAGTGTGTATGAGGTCAGGTGAGTATACAGATCTATGGATACCAGACTCTGCCCACAAAGGTGAACCCAAGACGGGGGAGCGTACCGAGTGACAGACACTGAAGAAGTTTAAACTGCTGGGATATCTATTATATTACTGCATTACCTCTATATACTGGAACTGAACTGTAATACCCGATAGCTGGGTGAGATACAAATTTCTATACTTTACTCCTTATATTTTTTCATACCTTTTAGGGCGAGATGTTCAGAAAGCAGTGGTAACTGAAATTGTCTGTATTCAGAATAAAGAAGTTCTTACACTGTGATCCGTTAATTCTCAGACATGTTTCCGTCATTTTTTGTATCCAATTCTGCCATCTCCGTCAAAGGGAAAAAGCCGTCTTAAAAGTGGGTGTGGCTTAGTCTTCCGTCATAATGTAAGTTATTTTCAGAAAAAAATATTCGTTTGAACGTCATTTTTTTGTCTGATTAACGTCATTTTTTCCCGACATAATAAAAATGGTCTAAACTTGGAGGAGAAAAATTCGTTTCAAAGACAAAAAAAGTCTTTGGTTTCTTTGAAAATGTTCGTTTCAAAGACGAATTGAAAGACAATTTTTAAGATCTTCTTACCATCTTTAGATGAATTTTCAAATGTGACGGATTTACTTCTGAAAATATAGTCCTTCTTTTACCACCAACTCACGATCCAACAAGTTTTTCATTATGAAGACTTTTTGAACATCTCGCCCTTAGTATTGTGATATATATATATATATTTTTTTATTATGGTACCTTAATTTATATATTAAATGTCAACCCAATAATGATGTTGTGTATTGTTAAATATCCTATATAATAATTTGCTAAAATGTGTGTAACGATGCAGTCATGCGCAGTACAGACTGCCCGTGCTGCAGCTGATACAGAGCGTCCAGCTCTGTATCAGTCGCGGCGCGGGCAGTCTCTACTGCGCATGACTGCCCCGCGACCGGCTGCCAGTGGCACTGTGGCCCGTGTAACGGGCTCTTCAACTAGTTACTAAATATAACATAATTTTTAAGATACTAAGGTTCTCGCCAATATTTTGTTTTGTTTTCTATTTTTCCTTTACACTATATGATTGAGTGGATAGTAGCTGCCTTTTATCTTTCTTTTTATAGCTATAATATTGACCATTATGTGCTCAGCATATCACTTACATGTCCACACTGTTTTTCTTATAAATATCATCTACTTATTTCTGTATTCAGCCTGGGTATCCAGAAGAGAGACAGAACTCATCAGACGTATGGGGGAGATTCACTAAGCGGTGATACAAAGGGGATAAAGCGGAGATAACTTCACCAGTTTATCACTTCTCCAATTCCTATGTTATTTTGTGGCGCCTATTCACTAAGGTTTATTCAGCTTTGGAGATCTTAGTGCATTGGCTCTATAGAATAACATAGGAATTGGCTCTATAGAATAACATAGGAACTGGAGAAACGATATCACTGAGAAAGTTACCTCCACTTTATTACTGCTTTATCATACCTTAATGCATAGGGTGACCACATGTCCCTGATTGCCTGGGACAGTCCAGGATTTTATGTGTGTGTCCTTTGTCCCGGGCAGCCCCCTCCTGGGACAATACAAAGTTCTTGACTAAAGACTCCACAGCACAATTCTATACACTAGAAGAAAAACTGCCCATTACCTACTGTGACAGGAAGTGATGCATCTGATGGGCTACATCAAAATGGCTTCCAGACAGCACTCTAAACACTAGAGAGATAACCGAGCCTTGATCCGGGCATCAATCGGGAGCTGCAGTGTAATTATGTTGTAATGTGGTTAGTTTAAGGCTTTGGGCTTAGTGTATATTCTTGTGTAGCCCTCCACAAGCATCACTTTCTGACACAGCAGACAATGGATAGTTCTCCCTCTAGTGTTTAGGACTCAGTAGTGCAGTCTGCAGTGTCCCTGAATGGCAGAAATGAAATGTGGTCACCCTATTAGTGCATCTCCCCCATGGAGAATGCCAAATGTTTGGTGCCATTTGATAATGTATATTAACATATCAGTGTGGTTTCATATGCTAATGAATTTTGTTGGTCAGATTTTATAAGCTAATTAACCCTTTGAGTGCCAGAGAGATATCCAACGCATTGCAACGGATACCTCTCTGGCACTCAAAGGGTTAAGCTCTGTGCTGTCTTGAGAGACGTTCAGGATTTTGTGCATCTGCCAGTTTTTGGGCTAACGTGACCCATAAGCACTTTTAACCCTTTCAGTGCCAATGCTTTGCAAACCCATGTGACACTCAAAGGGTTAAATGAAGTTTCCAAACATGCAATGCAATTCAAGGTGACTAGCCCACTTTAACTTCTTGGATGACAGACAAGCGTTGAACGCATTGAGACCCCTTTAGCATTCATTGAGTTAACCCTCTCAGTGCCAAAGAGGTATCCAAAGCATACACTGGACACTCCCTCTGACACTCAAAGGATTAACCATTTGAGTGTCGAAGGGGTACGGAATGGGAAGCAATGCATTCTGTAACCCTCTGGCACGCAAAGTGTTACACAGATAATAAAGCTTAAAATGTTTTTTTTTTTGTCTCATTGTATTGTAAATTGTTAAAGAATGCGATTGATGTCAGGGACACTGTTTAACCCTTTGTGTGCCAGTGAGGTATCCAACACGTTTCACCTCAATGCGCTGGATAACGCAAGCATTGGCATGGCGTCCTACCCAGCAGATCACTCACACAGACATTTGTCTTTTGTGTGAGTAGTTTTAATGTCTCCTGTGAGTGACTCACACAGAGACACGTGTCTCTGTTGGTGTGAGCCACCAGGCAGGTTGCCATGGTAACCTATTGATTGCATTGACCAGCTGCCTACGTAGTATAAAGGATGACGTCAGGGATAGGGGAGACAGGTGTGATTTTAAGAACTGAATAACTCTGAAGCTAATGAGTGTTAAACAGTATGACTGACTTCAGTTACAATCTTTAATCCTTTACAATGCAATGAGACATAAGCATTTTTAGCATTACTTTCCCCTTAAAGAATAGCAGGCAACCCGAAGTCCTCCAGCTGTTCCGCCCTACAATTCCCATCATACCCAGGGAGTTTTAGCTGGTTGACCACCACTACTGTAAAGCAATACTAATGTTACAATAACATTGCTCTTATATAAACATTCTTGCAGTATACACAGATATATATGTATACATTTCCATGCCTTGATAGAATGTAAAGGAACAGTAAACTTTTTTTATGGAAACTTATATGTTTTTTCTTTCTGAGTAAAACAAGGATACCCTCACTCCTGTCAGTTGTTTTACTCAAATGTTATAACAGTTCAGATATGAAGTGCAAGTTCACACTGCCAGCTCAGCAGTTATTATCACATTCTATGGAGAACTGTTTGACAGTGACTCCCCTCTCTCACAGAATGCAACACAACAGCTATCTGAAATATGACCACCAGAGGACATTGTTAATGTTAAAAATGATGGTTTATGCTGTAGTAGATGCATCTCCCAGCAGTGTGAGTACCCTTATTTTATCAGCAGAAAAAGTCCTACAATACTTGATTGTTTTTTAGATCCCCATTACTGGATCTCTGGGGCAGAGGCTGATTCTCTGGATGTGGGGAATTTCTAATGAAACCCTGCCCATTTCTCCTCCTTCCCAGTGTGTTCCTCCCACTCCCCATACTCTTCTCCTCCTTCCCCAGCCTATTCATTATACTTTTGCTTAATTTTCTAAGCTCCGCATTCCACTCGTGACTAAGCCCCACCCCTGCTTTACACAAATCATGTCATTTTTCTCCCCCAGCGGCACCACAGGACTCTCCTCTCCAGGTAGTCCACAACAAAAAGTTTCCAGGTATGTCCGCTGGCAGGTCTGCTCCCCTGGGACTTGCTGATGAAGCCATTACTGCATTGTAAGCCCTAGTGGATAAACAGGGGGTTGAACAGTGACCATGGTGCTCACTCAGATACTCATACCTGGACACTTTCCAAATGGGCTGACCATGAAAACCTTAAAATGTCAAAATGCCACTTCCCCACCCCCTCTTTTTTAGGTCTCTGGGGCCATTCATGGCTGCAAGCTGGGAACCATCTAGATTCCCCCAGCAATTAAACTTATAACTAAAACTAACAATAAGGATCAGGCAAATACCAAAGGGATAGAGGTGAAAAGACCATGGCAGATTAACTGGTGTCACATGTCAGCTTAACCCCTTAGGGATTAGGGGTTTTGTGTTTTTTTTTGAGGACCAGAGCCCATTTGAGGGCCAGAGCCATTTCATTTGCTGAGCTGGCACATGTGAGCGATCACATGTACCGGCTTGGCGAGAGAAAGGCTGAAACTGACTGCTCCAGTCCTGGAACAGTCAGTTTCAGCCTCCCACCATGATTACAGCGTACCTTTAGGAGCGCTGTGATGATTTAACTTGTGACGTGCCAGGACGACCACTGGTCCTTACAGGACCGAAGCTTGCGTCTAATCTAATGACACCTAAATGGTAATTTCTAAATAGAAAAGAGATGTACAACATGAATAATATTGGACATCCAAGGGGAAACCCCAGTAGGGTGTCCGAATGGTCAATTGAAACATACGTCTAGAATATCGCTGTGAGGGTACACTCAACCCAGGCCACCGCAAATCTCCAAAAGTGCATAACAGTTAATACAAACTATATCAAATAAACACTAAACACCAGAATAAAAATACGAATAAAAATAGGGTCCATGAGCATCCTGACTTTTCCCCCAGAACATGAGACAAGGCATAAACCAATCTATTCTCAACCATCGGAACATGCTTAGCCCTAAAATAAATATTAAACTCAAGCCATCTCAATACCAGGTGTCTCAACAAATCAATTACCGGAGAGCTCAACATTCGGTTGTTAATTGCATAGACCACCCTCACAATTCAATGGCCACCACATTGGGGAACAACTCCAGGAACATCAAGTTCCTGAAGGTGTCATACCCAATGAGCCATCTAAGACTTGGCACACCACCACTGCACATTCAGGTATACACCAAAGCCTGCAGACCAGTCTGTGTCTGTAAACAAAGCCAAAGAACCATTCATGACCTCCTTTTACTGTTAATGAGGCTGTCCAATGAAACCCCACCTTCCCCAAGATTGCCTGCCAAATAGACAAGTCACCCCTCAACTTCCTTGTGATCTGAACAAAATGGTTTGGGTGAAACACCCCTTTCATGGCTAAAGACAAATGGTGACAAAAGACCTGGCCCATCAGTATAATCCTACAAGCAAAAACCAGATGCCAACGCAGTGATTGCAGCTGACCTTCCTCATACCTCAAACCCTATCCACCAGCTCGTGCAAATGAACCAATTTCTCAAACAGTGGCTTCAAAATGTGATGGGACTGCAAATGAACTGGGAGCGTGGACAGGAATGGAGGGTCGGCCTGGTACTCACCCCTGGCAGGAACATGGCATAGTGTTTACAATCACAGCCCACAGCAGGTGTAGTTGAATCAGCACAGCTAAAACACCCCTCAAAAATTGAAACTCACGGCAGATGCCTACTCTGCTTAAAGGAAAAATCCAGCACTGAATACGGGTCTGCTTCAGGAATAGACAACAATAGGGCCCCGGCTACTGAAGAGACTACGAGTACAGTAATTTCTTTACAGCCAACACCTGGCAGGAAATTAAATTAGTTTAATTCCAGCAGCAGATACAGACCAGCACATTCACCATGACTGTGCTAGCTAAATAGTGCATCCTAATCACTTTGCCAATGAGCAGCAGACTATTATTATTATAGATTATAGTGAGCAAAAAGTGACTATAACTCTCCACTGTATAGAGTACAGCACCTATATAAAACACGTACGTGTACATTTACATGTCTGAAACAAATCCAACAATCTGTTAGTAGAGAGGAATCCAGTGCTTAATGATTCCATTGTATTCCCAGAATTCAGTGTGACAACATGCAGATTAGAACACGCAGTTTACAGTTCAATACGCTGGTGACCTCTAGTCTATAAAATTCACATGAGCCCAATTTAAATGAATAGGACATTGCACATGTTCTGCCTGGTGCAGCAGGTTTGCTTTAGAATTACTCTACCTCTTTGTGAATGGTATCCTTTTGAAAGGTCACCCACTATCGGAAACAAAGAAAATGGTGCATTAAACATTTCGATGCAAATGCAAAGGGGCGATATCAGAATCTCACCTGCATCAAAAGGGCGAGATTCTGATATTGCGGTCTTAAGCGTCTCAGATTTTAATAGTTCACTTTGAAAATGCTAACCTACATGCTGCACATGCGATTCAGTACAACAGTGTTAAAGAGGAACTTTCACCTTCTATAAAGTCACCCTCCAATAATTAGGCATATGGCGACTAGCTTCATAATAGTTCTATTAGCTCTCAGAAGCACCCGATTCTGAAGTAATTCTGAGACGGGAAGCCAGGCGTCAGTGCAGACATCTTGTCTTAGAGACGTCTGTGCACCTGCACTGTCAGTCCCGGTCTCCTCTAGGAGGCGTTGCACTGTGCCGTAGGGTAACCGGAATGGACTGACGGCGCAGGCGCACAGACGGCACTAACCTGGCCATCAGTCTCCGAAGATTAATCGTGTGCTTCTGTACTAATAGAACTTTTATGAACGTAGTCACCATATGCTTAAAATGATATTAATGGTTAATTTTAAGTTGATTTAATATTGTAGACATTAAAAAAAGGTCAACAGCGATGTAAGTCTTAGCTGTCATACCTTTATGGTTTGAGAGATATAACTTGCTAAAGTTACCTTTTTCTGGCTGTTTTACTCAAGTCTGCCTTCTAGCTGACAGCTGCAGACTCCAGTCATTTGACCAGACAGAGGCTCTTCAGCAGAGCTGAAATCACGTTATTTAGAAATAAATACTTAATTGGAACGGTCTACAAAGTGTGCTTGCAAGCCAGGCACACTTTGTAGACCGTTCCAAATTAAGTATTTATCTTTAGATATCATTCTATCGGCGCTGCTGAAGAGCCACATCTGGTCAAGTGACCAGAATCTGCTTCTGACAGCTTTACAGCTGGTCAAGCAGAAAGGGGAGGGACCAGACAACTTTATTTTCCTATATCTCTCAAACCATAAAGGCTTGAGAGATATCAATAAGTGCAAGTGCTCTCTTTTAATTGTATCTACCATATAGTTAATACTTTTTTTCTGACATTATTATCCCTTTAATTATTGGAGGACGACTTTATACAAAGTGAAAGTTCCGCTTTAATGAAATGATCCAGGACCGCTCTTACACACAGCGCGTGTAGGAATCACACATCCAGCTACTGCTCGTGCTTACATCCATGTATAGTGGGCAACATTTTGACGGTGAACCTTTGTGAATACAGCCCTTTGATTTAATTGTATTCATCCATCTAGAAATGCTTTAGTGGGGGTGTCACACTGGTATCAGACAGGTTTGAACTCACCCAGTTTGTCTATGGCGATGTGCTGGGAATTTGTTGGATGGTTTTGCAACCTGGAATAAAGCATACAGTATTGGTTATATAGTATCATCATATAAACATGGGTAGTTCAGTTGCATCAAATCAGCATGGCCTATAGGACGGACATTAAAGGGATAGTAATACTTCGTTTTATCTTTATTTTATTTGTAGGCATTAAAAAAACATGAAAAACGATATAAGTCTTATCTCTCAAACCTTTATGGTTTGAGAGATATTCACAAGCAAAGTTTCCCCTCCCGCCCCTTTTACCTAGTGTAAGCCATCTCTTCTCAGATGTGGAATGCAGTCCATAGACCAGACAGATAACAGCAGGGGACAATCTTCTTCCTATGAGAACAATGAAAGCCTGCCCCCCTTGACAAGATTTTCAGGTTTTTCCCTTTTCTTAATTGAAGATTGTCCCTCTCTGCAGTCTACCTGGGCACCTCCCTTCTGATCTGGCTGAGCAGTGTTACATCAGTAAAAGGGGCGGGAGGGGGATACTTTATCATTGAATTACTCTTGTACTACAACTCTGACAGAATTGAAATAACACTCTCCAAAGTCCAAATACTATGATGATTAATTAGAGCTGCTTTTATTATGAAACATTACCATCACTTTAATACTAAAGAGATGATGGGAGCTGCAGTCTCAACTGCTGGGAAGTCTATGACACTATATCACTGCTATAGGACTCTAATGGCTCTTATACAGCAATGCAGAAGGCATATTTAACCCCTTGAGCACCAGAGGGATGTGATGCATTGCACAGCAATATACTGCACACCTCTCTGGTCCACAATGAGTTAATGAGCAACTGGCATGAGTGGGAACCTTCTTTACTGGAACCTCTAGAGTGATCAAAATGGCAGCAAAATTATGCAATTCATGGGTCGGTAGGTGGGGCTTAACTGGGCAGGTGGGTGGGGTCACTATAATAAGAAGGTGTGGCTTTTCCCTAAAATGGTTGGGGTGTGTGGAATGCAATGGAAAGTAGGCAAAATGGGGAGGGGCTACCAAGAAACTCAACGAGCCATAGAAATAACTTGTGTCCCTGGAGACCCGGTACTTAAAGGGGATCTCTCACCTAATTACACTTAATGCTATTTAGTTAGAGCATTTATCTAGAACACTGAAAATAGTGTTCATTAGATTTAAAAAGTAGTTACATGCGCAAAATGTAAACTTTAAAAAGTGTCCGGCAGCCTACTTCCGGCTTGCCGAACAGAGACAGCTCCGTCCCACTACCCATCATCCTCGCATGACGGAGGTTGTCTGTCACTAAAGTGGAGCGAATGCATTGGCAGAGATCGATATCTAGCCAATGCGATCGCTCCACTATAGTGACAGACAGCCTCCGTCATGCGAGGATGATGGGTAGTGGGACGGAGCTGTCTCTGGTCGGCAAAGTTCGGCAAGCCGGAAGTAGGCTGCCGGACACTTTTTAAAGTTTACATTTTGCTCACGTAGCTACTTTTTAAATCTAATGAACACTATTTTCAGTGTTCTAGATAAATGCTCTAACTAAAGAGCATTAAGTGTAATTAGGTGAGAGATCCCCTTTAACAGTCAAAACCAGACTCGGGTATAGCAAACATTTGGCCCACGGGCTTATAGTCTGAAGCCCTCCATTTAAATAAGCTTTTTAAGTTCCTCGCAGCACAGCATCCAGGGTTTAAATCCCAATTAACTAAATTGATTTTTTTTTTTTTGTCTCAGTCACTTAAACTGTCTGAATGGCAGACAGGTGTCATGTAACCCCCCGACAGTATACATATACAAATATAGCACACCTGTGACTATCCAATGCACATATTACATTTGTATATGAATACTGGGGAGTTACATGGCTGCTGTGTTGAACATATGTAAACAGAATGTGGACACTTTGCATCTGGCGATTGTTTAAGTTATTATATTAGGATTTTTAAAGAGACAGTAATGTTTCATAATAAAAGGAGCTCCAATTAATCTTCATAGTATTTGGGCCATGGAGAGTGTTATTTCAATACTGCCAGAGTTGTAGTACAAGAGTAATTGAATGATAAAGTATCCTCCTCCCGCCCCTCTTACTGATGTAACACTGTTCAGCCAGATCAGAAGGGAGGTGCCCAGGTAGACTGCAGAGAGGGACAAATTTCAATTAAGATAAAGGAAAAAGCTGAAAAACCTGTCAAGGGGGACATGGCTTTCATTGTTCTCATATGAAGAAGATTGTCTCTTGCTGTTATCTGTCTGGTCAAGCAACCAGATTCCACATCTGAGGTGATCAGTGTTACACTAGGTAAAAGGGGTGGGAGGGGGTACTTTATCATTCAGTTACTCTTGAACTACAACTCTGACAGTATCCCTTTAAATGGATAGTAATGTTTCACAAAACAGCAGCTCCAATTAATCTTCATAGTATTTGAGCCATAGAGTGTGTTATTTCAATACTGTCAGAGATGCAGTTCAAGAGTAATTGAATAATAAAGTATCCCACTCACACCCCTTTTACTGATGTAACAATGTTCACCTCAGAGCAGCAAGACTGTCCGGATGGATCACAGAGAGGGACAATCTTCAGTGATCATAAGGAAAAAACTGTCAAGGGGGCAGGGTTTTCCTTATGATCACAGTAAGAAGATTGTCCCTTTCTGTGATCTGTCCGGTTCCAGGACCAGATTCCACATCTGAGGGGAGGTGATTTACACTAGGTAAAAGGGATGAAGGGGTAATTCAATTACTCTGGAACTACACATCGTAGAGAATGATAATACCACTCTACATGGCCCAAAAACTATTAAGACTTGAAAACATTACTCTCCCTTTAAGGGGTGCGTTGTGTACTATGAGATTGTCTTGATTAAAGTCCAATTGAGGATCGAAACATCAACATTTTCTAAATAAATGGTAATTGATTGAAGCTTGGGAACGTCCTGAGAATTTTCTCTCTCTCTTTCTCTCTCTATATATGTGTGTGTGTGTGTTTGTGGTGTGTGTGTGTATATGCATATATGTGGTGTGTGCGTGTATGTGGTGTGTATGTGTATATGAGAAACAAGTAAGTGATACTGAAAGCACTTTTAAAGGAGCAGTAAACTTTTTTTTATAAAAACACATATTTTACAGAGCATTTCCTGCTGAATAAAACAAGGTCACTCCCATCACTGTCAGATGTTTTATTCAAAAATTATAGCCGTTTAAATAATCAGGAAGTGAATTTACTCTGTTTACTTCCTGATAGTTCTAACTGACAGGAAGTGAATTTACTGTGTTTACTTCCTGATAGTTCTAACTGACAGGAAGTGAATTTACTGTGTTTACTTCCTGATAGTTCTAACTGACAGGAAGTGACAGGCAGTTTCTATCACATTCTATGGAGAACTGTATGTCTCTGACTTTCCTCTCCATTAGACTCTAACAGGAAATCTAATTAGAATTTGACCACTAGAGGGCACTGCTAATGTAAAAAAACATGGGTTTAAACTGTAATAACTCTGGAAATATAAGTCTCTCGGCAGTGGGAGCACCTTTATTTTACTCAATAGGAAAATCCCTACAATATATATTTTTTCATAAAAAAAGTTTACTGCTCCTTTAAGTGCCCTAAGAAGACTGAAATGTTGACCTTTATAAAATTGCCTGTTTAATTATTAACAAAACCCACAGCTGCTGCCCTTATCTTTCTTTCTGTGAATTTAGCTTCTAGTGAATGTGCACCTGGGCATTCTTTTCTTTTTAGAGTAAGCTCCCTCACCTCTCCTCTGAAGTCATCATCTTCAGCCACTGCCGATCCAAAGGATCTCAACAAGCCTCAACAACTTTGGTTCTTTCATCTTCCCATCTTATCTTTGGTCTATTCCTTGGGTGTTTAGTATTGAGTGGAATCCATTCCAAAATTCGTTTGGTCCATTTACCATCAGGTCTTCTTGCTATGTGGCCTGCCCATTTCCATTTCAGCGCTTCACTCTTTCAGTGATGTCATAGACCTTTGTGTGCTGATGAATCAATGCACATGTTTTTTTGGTCTCGTTTTATTATGTTTAGAATGTGCCACCCCATACTTCTCTATGTAACCTTAAAGTGGATCTATCACTATCACTTTAGTGAAAAAGTTAAACGTTAGCCATTTTTGAAAAAAAAACCGTTATCTGCACAAAAATTCAAGTTTAAAAGGTGCCCAGCAGCCTACTTCCGCTTGCCGCTGCAGCAAGCTGCTTGCCACACAGAGGCTGCTCCCGTCCCACTACTCAGCATCCTCCGATGACGGAGGATGTCTGTCTCTAAGCTGGAGCAGTCTCATTGGCTAGATATCGCACTCTGCCAATGAGATCGCTCCAACTTAGAGAAAGAAAGCCTCCGTCATTGGAGGATGCTGGGTAGTGGGACGGGAGCAGAGGCAGTGCTGTGAGCAGGAAGTAGGCTGCTGGGCACGTTTTAACTTGAATTTTTTCGCAGATAACGTTTTTTTAAAAGACAAGTAACATATTAAACTTTTTTGCTAAATGCTCTATCTAATGAGCATTACTTCTCTGTATGTGATAGATCCACTTTAAGTTTTTGCATTGCTTTGGCATTAGAGTTGCCACCTTTTCTTAAACAAAATACCGGCCATGGCATTCTCTCCATAGACTTAACATTGGACAGAAGCCAATTTTTTACCGGCCTGCCGGTAAAATACCGGCTGGGTGGCAACCCTATTTGGCATTCAGTGTCCATGTTTCAAAGCCATACATAAGCACTGGGAGGACGCATGAGTCAAAAACCTTTTGCATGAGGCAGAGTGGTAAATTTGTCTGATAGACAGTACTACTGAGTTTTCCACACAATCACCTCCTTCTAGTGAGCTCCACCAGGAAATAACCAGGTCCAATGTAAATCAGTATGAGAAGTAAGGAATGGGCGCCGCAGCTTCACATTCAGCGAGGTTAGTGCTATCTCTACACCTTTGAATTCTAAAAACTGTAACGCACAAAACAAGAGCGCAATCTGCCTCTATGTGCAGTACGAGGCGTCACCAATATACCCCATGTGATATAAGGTACTTATAGGGCTTAGAGGCTGTATCCTGCCTCTCAGAGTAAAACGCGTGTACTGGATTATGCCCCAGAATAGCAGTGCACTGGACCAGCAGCTGGATTTCCTCCATGAATAAATCCTCTGTCACTCACAAGTACTAAATATAATAGTAAGTTTATTGTTAATGTTAAAGTGATAGTAATGTTTCACAAAAACAGCAGCTCCAATTAATCTTCATAGTATTTGAGCCATAGAGTGTTATTTCACTACTGTCAGAGTTGTAGTTTAAGAGTAATTGAATGATAAAGTTTCCCGCTCCCGCCCCTTTTACTGATGTAACACTACTCACCTCAGATGTGGAATCCAGTCCATAGACCAGACAGATAACAGCAGGGGACAATCTTCTTCCTTTGAGAACAATGAAAGCCCTGCCCCCCTTGACAGGTTTTTCAGCTTTTTCCCTTATCTTAATTGAAGATTGTCCCTCCCTGTGACCCATCTGGATAGTCTTGCTGCTCTGAGGTGAGCAGTGTTACATCAGTAGAAGGGGCGGGAGGGGGATACTTTATCATTCAATTACTCTTGTACTACAACTCTGACAGAACTGAAATAACACTCTCCAAGGCCCAAATACTATGAAGATTAATTAGAACTGCTTTTATTATGAAACATTACTATCCCTTTAATCAGTTAACTGATTTCGTTTTTGTTGCTCAATTTCCATCATGGTGTTTCTATCTGCTCATGTTTCCTATCCAAGGTAAACATAGTTGTCAACTTCTTGCAGTCCTGTTCCATCTACTGTGATTTTCCTCGTTATGGTAAATCTGTTAAACATGACTTGTGTTTTGTTGAAATTCATCTTCAGACCAAAATGTTTGCTTTCCTGTTGTAGCGCTTCAATGCATTCTTGCAGTTCTTCGGGACTCCTGGCAAAGAGCATGATATTGTCGGCAAAACATAAGTGATGTACGTAGTCTCCATTAATCTTAAATCCTTTTTGGTCCCAGTTCAGTTTGCGGAAGATTTCTTCTAAACAAGCAGAAAATAGTTTTGGCTAGATTGTATCTTCTTATATATATTATATATTCTTACTGTGAGAACAATGAAGGCCCTGCACCCCTTGACAGGTTTTTCAGGTTTTTCCTTATGCTCACTGAAGATTGTCCCTCTCTTCGACCCATCCGGACAGTCTTGCTGCTCTGAGGTGAGCAGTGTTACATCAGTAAATGGGAACAGGAAGGGGATACTTTATCATTCAATTACTCTTTTACTACAACTCAGCCAGTATTGATATAATACTCCCCATGGCCCAAATACTATGAATATTAATTGGAGCTGCTTTTATTGTGAAACATTACTATCGCTTTAAATAAGAGTTGATCTCCGGCTTCCAACATTTCAGTAATAACTTTACCAGGTCCAGCTGCTTTGCCCTTTTCATTGATTTTATTGCAGCTTCTACTTCTTTTACCAAAACTTGTGGCCCAGCTCAGCCTCTGACACTGCATTCAGTTGTTGTCCTTCATCCTTATAAAGATTTGAATAAAATTCTTCCACTCAC